>AP025057.1:27215965-27247849 GCA_036186865.1 Eustoma russellianum
TATATATATATATTTTCAGATTTTTTGAAAAAGGCACATACACATGTATTCCAACGTACTACCGACACGTTATATATTTTACGTACGTACGTTAACGTCACACCATCATACTTAACTCATATTTATGAGTATATTCAGGTCTTATATCATATGATATGAGTCATGGTGATGACAAATTAAATACGACACGTTAAAAGGTTCTAAACCAAAAATTGTCGTATCAGGCGAATACCAAAACTTCGCCAACGTGTCACGTACTTTCCATAAATAGATGGCCAGCCCCTACACCTCAAAAATCTTTATAATTTTCGTGGATATGATGACAATTCCAGCCATAAAATCATTCCATGTTGGCACACACAAATCACCCCACATTAAGGCCAAATTGTGGAGATTCCAATTTCAATTTTATCACATGTAAATGGCGCCACTTTAAGACCAGCCAAGTGCTGAATACTAAAGTTTATATTATGCATATTATGTGTAACATAATATATATAACATGTGCAAAAAGTTGGAATCAAAGTTTATATATAACAAGTGCTGAATATTAAAGTTTATATTATGTATATTGATTGGTCAAGAATCAATCATACAATGTTGGTGACTTAAAGAAAGAAGCTACAAAAGGTAATGTTTCAAATTTTATCTCATTTGAAACACATGCTGAAAATTTCAGCATGTGTATTAAGAGCTGGCCGATTTTCACCATTGATGAGCCTATATTTTGTGTCCTGAAACATGGAATTAAATGGAAGACAAATCAGAATTTATTTGAATAAGATATGAAAGTAAAATTGTGATATCTTGAATATCACACATGCTGAAAAATTTCAACATGTGTATGAATGTATCTTGGCCGAAATATTGGTCTTGTTGGTGTCTAATTTCTATTCCATAAACGATGAGATTATTGTCTACTAATTGGTGATTTATTTCTAAGAGAAAAATCAAAGAAAATTTGGAAATAATTTGAATAAAAGCACCATGTATCACATGCTGAAATTTCAGCATGTCAAGTCTCATTCATGGCCGATTTTTTACTCATTTTTGTGAAGATATTATCTTGCTTAATTTATGTGATGATCTTGGAAGTTATGGAAGTTGGTTTATGATGATTTTGACACATGTTTTTAGTGGAACTCTCAGATTTTCCTAGTCATCAAATGATGACAACATTCAACCAATCAATGAGTGCCAAGTAAGCAAAAGTTAAATGATCATCCAATGAGGAGGTGCCAAGTAAGCAAGATCATGTCACAATGATGCCACACATTCTCCCAAGGACTTAGAAGATAATTTTCAAGAAGAGAGGGACATCAAGGGGGCGGCCAAGGTGCTTAAAAAGGAAAGGAGGAAGAGCAAAACAAAGACAAGAACAAGCATTACAATCTTGAAGCATCAAAAAACGTTCTAGTCTTCTTCTTCTACACTCTCTTTCTTTCTTCTTCCTAAAAGCCTATTGTATTTACTTTCATATTCTTGAATAGGCTTATCTTAGACCACCAAACATTCTTTATCTTTGTAAAAGATTGATCAAGGTGTGATCAATCTTCAATCTTGCAAGGTGGTGGTGTTTGTGCGTATTGTATTCATCATACAAGGTTTGTAAAGGGTTGGAGTTGGTGTGTAACTCCATCAACCCTGTGATAAGGTGTATTTGTGTTGTGTGATTAGTGTGAACCGAGGAAGGTGTTCCTCGAAGACTGGAGTAGGTTGTTTATAACCGAACCAGTATAAAATTCTTGGTGTCATTTACTTTCAGCACTTATATTCTGTTTCAGCACTATTTATCATTTTTTACTACGTTCGTAAAAATAGTAAACGTTTTTCAAAAAGTAAAAACCTTTCCAGAATAATAGCTACACGTCTTAAGGTTAATTTGGCACAAGTTTCAACCCTTTTGCATAAGTATAAGTCAATCAAACGTCCAAAGTTCTGAGACTAGTGCAGTCTGATTTTCAGGCTTGCAAAGGTTGAGACTTTGAGTGTATTTGACTAACTTCCCGAAAGCATTTTTCAAAACTGTTTCAACCTATTTAAATATAACATATAAGGGGTTAGTGGTTAAAATTTCAGAGCATGTGGAGTTACGTACAAATAGAAATAAATTTTTCAAAACAGTTTACCGTTTCTGGCAGATTCGGGCAATCTGACCACCAACAATTTTTGAAGGTGTTAAAGGTTGAATTTAAATCTGAAATTTTTGGGAGAAACTCATAACATCTGAGGCTAAGTTCTCTCAAAATTTCAGAATTTTTGAAGACCTACAACCTAGTTTTAAAAACATTTTAAAACTGGTCCTGAAAACAGAATCTGTTTTCAGAAGTTCAGTTCTTGAGTCAAAACAATTTTAAAAACCACACTTTCCGCACCAACTATTCAACCCCCCTTTCTAGTGGTGCCTTGCAGATCCTGCAGAAACTCTCTCGGTGCGAGAGTATTATACCAAGGTCAAGGTAGTTTGGGGGGAACTGACGGTGTTGAGATCAGTTCCTGCATGCAGATGTGGTAGATGTATTATAATATTTCTGCTCAAGTGACTAAGTTCGTTGAAAATGATTTTGTTATAAAATTCCTGAAAGGCTTATCTGATGAGTATGAAGCGGTGAAATTATTAATGAGTCCATTGCAAGATATGAACACTACTTTTGCCATGACAGTCAAATATGAGAGAAAAATAGTATACAGTAGCCAACACAACAACTTCACTAATAATCCCTCTTCTGTTTTAAGTGTTGGAAATGCCCGTCAAGGTATGACTGCTTATGCTCACAATGGCCCAAGACCTTAGGGTATGGGATTTGGAGTTGCAGGAGCGAGACCAAAAGGAGGAGGATTCAGAAAGGGAGGAGTCAATCCTCAGAGGATGGGAGTTGATGGTTCAAAGAAGCCTATATGCACTCACTGTGGTTGGACTGGCCATACAATTGACAGATGTTATAGATTACATGGTTTTCCACCAGGTTATAAACCAAGATCACAGATAAACTATGTAGAGTTGAGCATGATGATGATGGCCAGGGTGATTTTAATTACCAAATGGAGCCAAGCTATCCCAAAACAATTGCAGGTTCACAGCCTCAACAGGATCCTTTTCCTCAGACACCACCCATGCTTACACAGGAGCAATACAATCTGCTGATTGGAATATTACATGAGCACCATAGGAAAGGATCTAAAGATACGTTGGTCTGAGTTGATGATGCTAATGAGGGACATGCTGTGATGTCAGCTGTACAGCAAAGCACTTCAGGTAAGATGACAGGTAATGTATCATATAAGTTTGTTAGTACATGGATTTTAGACTCAGGTGCCACATACCATATTTGTTGTTCCTTTGCCTTATTTGACTTCTGTAAGGCCGCCACCAACTTGAAAGCTAAGTTTCCTAACAACCAATCAGTTGAAGTCACACACACTGGCACAGTGACTCTTAACACTCTTATCACCATTGACAATGTCTTTTTCATGCCCTCATTCACCTTCAATCTAATATCTCTCAGAAAGCTCACATCAGTAAACAACCTTCACTACACTTCAGTTCTAATTATTGTGTAATCTATGAGCAAAAAACTACGAGGATGATTGGTTCAGCTGAATTTGTTAAAGGATTGTACCAGTTACATGAAAATACTAGAACCAGTCTGATGAATAAAGACTCAAAGACTCAGGACATGAAGGTGAACACAGTGCTAAAACCAGCATATGAGTCTGTTCAATCTTAGATGGCAGCCTGTGGAATTCAAGATTAGGTCATCCTTCTGAAGCTAGAATGAAAGAGATCCAGAAGTTAGACTCATCTATAGTGGTTCCTAGTCGAAAATTCTCTTGTAAGATTTGCCCCCTATCAAAACAAAAACGATTACCATTCCCTGTATTGCATTCTGTATCCAAAAGTCATTTTTCACTAATACATGTTGACATTTGGTGTCCATATAGACACCCTACATTGTTTCACCAGAGATATTTTCTCACTGTTGTTGATGATTATAATAGATTTTGTTGGTTGTATCTGATGAAAAATAAATCTGAAGCAAGAGGCATTATACAAAACTTCTGCACTTTTGCTAAGGTTCAGTTTGAGTCTAACATGAAGGTTATACGTTCTGATAATGGATTCGAATTTAAAATGGATTCATTCTATGCCTCAAATGAAATTTTACACCAAACCAGTTGTGTTCATACCCCACAACAAAATGGTTTAGTGGAGAGAAAGCAGCAACACATATTGACAGTGATAAGGGCTCTCAAATTTAATGCAAAGATGCCCATAAGGTACTGGGGCTTTTGTGTGCAACACGTAGTCTTCCTCATTAACTCGATTTCATCCCCCATCATCAAACATAAAACCCCATATGAACTCCCATACCATAAAGGCCAACAATACCAACACCTCAAAACCTTTGGGTGTTTAGCTTTTGCTTTGGACACCAGACCACACAAAGAAAAGTTTGCTCCTAGATCAAGGCCATGTGTCTTCCTGGGATTATCCTATACCACCAAAGAATATATCCTTCAGGATCTGTCCACAAAAGAAATACTCATCTCAAAGCATGTTGAGTTCCATGAGTCTACATTCCCTTTAGCCACAGCCTCTTCTCCTTTATCTGTGCCATATCCCTCATCAATACCTGCCCACACAGCCATACCAGACCACACTTATTCAGCCATGCGAGAACCCCAATATTGTCATTCAGATCTAATGACACCTACCTGAACTGTACCTGGGAATCAAGGTGACCCAATACCTCATCCCACAAGTTCTTCTTCCCCTACAGCACAAGCCAATCGTATTATGAACCCAACTATATCATCTCTATCTTCCATTGGCTCTAACCCTGATACATATTCCCAACATAATGTGCCTCAACCAATCACAACCATTGATATTTGTCTTTCTGTTCCTCATTCTCCCAGACCTGCAAGAGTCCGAAAGCCACCTGTCAAATTACAAGACTACTGTTGCAGCTCTCATACTCAAAAATTACCAAATATCCCTGGTTTATCCCATCATACTTCACCACATTCTCTTCACAAATGCTTTACCTACCAAGCCTTGGCACCTTAATACAAAGCCTATGTATTAAATACTAATATGCATATAGAACCTGCCTCTTACCTTGAGGCAGCCAGCTTTCCAGCCTGGCAAGAGGCTATGCAGACTGATCTTGCTACTTTATATGCTAACCACACTTGGACTGTAGTGCCTTTACCTGAAGGTAAACATCCTACTGGTTGCAAATGGGTGTACAAGATCAAACACAAATATTATGGCACAATAAAGAAATATAAAGTAAGGCTAGTAGCCAAGGGATACACTCAACAATATGGAATAGACTATAAAGAAACCTTTTCTCCCATGGCAAAAATGACTACTGTCAGAGTAGACCTGGCACTGGCATCCAACAAGGGTTGGGGTCTACAACAACTAGACATAAATAATGCCTTTTTACATGGAGACCTTCATGAGGAGATATACATGATGCCACCACCAGATCTTACACACCCCCAACCTAATCTGGTATGCAATCTTCAGAAGTCTCTATACGGGCTAAAACAAGCAAGTAGGGAATGGAATGCCAAGTTGACACAGTTCCTACTAGCAGCTGGCTTCACACAATCAAGAAATGACTACACTCTCTTCCTGAAACAGACTGCCAGCTATTTACTAATTCTCCTGGTATATGTAGATGACATAATACTTGCATGTTCTGATCCACAGGCCATTCATGATATTAAAAAGCAGCTACACTCAACATTTAGAATCAAAGACTTGGGTGATCTTAGGTACTTCTTGGGCATAGAAGTAGCCAGGTCACAGGGGGGCTCTTCATCAACCAAAGGAAATACACTCTAGAATTGCTTGAGCATACTAGATTTTTGGGATCAAAACCTGCTAAAAGCCCTATGTGTAGGACCTTCAAGGCACCACTAGAAGGGGGGTCGAATAGTGGGTGCGGAAAATTCAGTTTTTAAAATGTTTTGATCCAAAAACTCAACTTCTAAAAACAGTTTCTATTTTCAGGCCCTGTTTTGCAACGTATGAAAAACTAGGTTACAAGCCTTCAAAAATTCTGAAATTTGGAGAGATTTTAATCTCATATTTTTTGCGTATCTCCTAAAAATTTCGGATAAAAACTCAACCTCTAACCCCTTGAAACATCATTTGTGGTCAGATTGCGTAAATCTGCCAAAAACAGTAGTATGATTTAAAAAATTTATTCCGATTAATCCGTAACTCCAAATGATCTGAAACTTTAATGACAATCCCCTTAATATATTTATTTAATTGGGTTGAAACAGTTTTGAAAAATTCCTTTGGGAAGTATGTCAAATAAATTCAACTTCTCAACATTTGCAAGTCTGAAAATCAGATTGCACTAGTCTCGGAATTATTAACGTTTGAATGACTTATACTTATCCAAATGGGTTGAAACTTGCACCAAATGAAACTTAAACATGTGGCTATGTTCCTAGGAAGTTTTGTGATTTTTGAAATTCGTTTGATATTTTACTACTGCAATGAAAATGTGCACAGTGCTGAAAACTGAAAGTAAAATGCTGAAAGTAATAACACCGAGAATTTTATACTGGTTCGGCTAACACAACCTACTCCAGTCTTCGAAGACACCTTCTTCGGTTATCACTAATCACAAAAAACACCTTACCACAAAGGGTTGCTGGAGTTACACACCAATTCCAACCCTTTACAAATGATACAAGCAATCACACCTTTCACGAACACCACCACCAAACGAATGACGGATTGATCACACCTTGATCAACCTTTTACAACAATGAGTGTGTATGGTGGTCTATACAAAGCCTATTCAAGATATTTGAATATAATAACAATAGGCTTGAGAGAGAAGAAGAAAGAAAGGTAGAAGAAAAAAGTAGAAGACACTTTTTGCACTTAACAGAATATGAGAATTGTCTTGTTTTTGTTTGCTACATCTCTTATCCTTTTAATAAGCCTTGGCCGCCCCCCTAGGACTCTTTTCTATCTTGAGAATTCTCTTTTAAGTCCTTGGAAGAATGTCTTGTGTAAATGTGACATCAACTTGCTTACTTGGCACAACTTGATTGGATGAATGTCTTAGCTTTGCTTACTTGGCACTTCATGATTGATCCAACCTTGTCACCATTTAGTGTGCTGTAAAAATCTGAGATTAACTTGAAAAACATGTGCCAAATAGAATTCAAAACGCTACCAAATAATCACCATTCAATTCCTTCATTTTTGGGATTCAAATTAAGGACAAATGAATAGTAAATTCGGCCACGATTCACATGTGCTGAAAATTTTCAGTATGTGTTGCATTTTTGAAATCCTTCCTTGTGTGTTGCCCTCCTCAAAGTCACTTATCATGTGTGGCTTATTTTCCACCATTTAAAGTGCCAAATAAGATCCATCTAGGCTCCAACAAAGCTGAAAATGGTGTGTGAAATTCATGCACATGTGCTGAATTTTCTTTTGGTAAACTTTGTCAAATAATGCACAATATTCATACATATATGGTAAATTATAATCAGCCCTAATTTGAATTTTCTAGAACACTTTAATATGTATTGAATATGTAAAAAGTGTCTAGATACATGTTACATGTCATGTCAAAAACGTTCCATGTGTTGTGTTCGGAGAAAATCGAACTTGACTTTTGTCGATTATGCGATTTTTCTCTAATTAAATTCAAAACTTTTTTTGAACATGTTATATATATATTATGTCACACATAATAAACATAGAATAACTTGAATATTCAGCTCTAAAGGCTGATTAAAAGTGGTGCCCCATGTGACAAAAATATTGAATTTGAAATCTCCACAATTTGGTCTTAATTGGAGGTGATTTGTGTGTGCCAATATGGAATGATTTTATGGCTGAATATACCATGTAAACCACGAAATTTGTGGCTATTTTTGAAGTGTAGGGGCTGGCCATCTATATATGGAAAGTACGTGACACGTTGGTGAAGTTTTGGTAGTCACCCGATACGACAATTTTTGGTTTAGAAGCTTGTAACGTGTCGTAATAATTTTGTCATCACCATGACTTATATCATATGATATAAGACCTGAATATACTCATAAATATGAGGTAGGTATAGTGGTGTGACGTTGACGTACGTTCGTAATATATATAACGTGTCGATAGTACATTGGAATATGCGTGTATAGTGCCTTTTAAAAAAATCTGAATATATATATATAAATATATATATAAAACTTGTGACATAATGAAGAGAGGAGGATTTTCATTTCCATGTTTTGTTGCCATCATGCCTTCTCCAAATATTTCTCCATTTAATGAACTACTTAGTTCATTTAACTAAGTATTTCACTTAGTGAACTAGTTTAGTTCATTAATGGTGGCACCTGAAAATAGTTCAAACACAACAAATATTTGTCATTTGATGTAAGCTTTAAAGCTTCATTGCTTGTTAGTACGGCAACATTATATATAAAGTATATAAGGCGCGTTTGTTGCAAAAACGTGTCAAATCATAAAATGTGTCATGCATTTTGTTAGCACACGTTATTTAAATCATGCATTTTGTGAATCACTCAAAATCCTTTTTCTCAACACTATGGAGACAAATCTGAAGCTGACACATGGTGATTCAGAATTGTTAGCTGAAGTGGCCACTTACAGAAGTTTGATTGAAAAGTTGATATACTTAACAATCACAAGACCTGATATTGCGTTCCCTGTACAACAGTTAAGCCAATTCCTTGACTGCCCAACTGTCAACCATATGAGAGCTGCATACAGACTGCTTAGATATCTGAAGGGCAGTGTTGGACAAGGACTAATGTTCCCTGCTGGAAGGCAACTCAGACTAAAGGCATTTGTGGATTCAGATTGGGCTGGATGTTCATAAACCAGAAAATCTGCAACTAATTATTGTGTATTTCTTAGAGATGCTCTTGTTTCATGGAAGGCAAAGAAACAAACTACGGTATCAAAGTCATCAGCAGAGGCAGAATACAGAGCTATGGCCATCTTGACATGTGAAGTGCAATGACTATTGTACTTGACTGCAGATCTAAGAATGGAGAAACTGATGCCCATACAATTATTCTGCGACAACAAAAGTGCAATGCACATTGCAGAAAACACAGTGTTTCATGAGCGCACGAAGCACATTGAAATTGACTGCCACATTACGAGTGACGAGGTGCAAGAAGGTGTCATCAAACTAATGCCGGTGAGAACAGAGTTCCAATTAGCTGATGTATTTACAAAGGCATTGGATGTGAAGAGATTGGAAGGGATGATTAAAGCTTTTGGAATGTGTAATATTTACTCCAAGAAAGGCTTGAGGGAGGGTGTTGAAATGGTGGAGGATCATCCTGCTGAGGTAAGCAGGACAGGTGTCGAACGCCTTGAAGAAACAAGTGAAACGTGCTGAAGACGAAAAGGATGGAGATGAAAGATGTGCGACACAAGAGCTGAACAATCTCTCTAAGCAATATGGGTGATAGCGAGTGGAATGAGTCCCAGAACTGCAAGCAGTTAGCGCATGAAATTGCGAGCCAACAAAACGTTGAAGGAAGAACGAAGCAGGAAGAAGAGGGAGTGCGGGAACAATTATAAAATGAATGAAAAGACAAGAATATCCCTGGAATTTGTGCGAATGCAAATTACTTTCTTCTCTCTATTTTGTGCTCTCCATTTCCTCTCTTCTTCTCTTTTTGTATTGATTGAATTCGTTTGATGCTTTGTTAAGATTTTCTCAGATACATAAGTAATACACATGTTAGAGGTTGTCCTTATCTTCGAAAAAAAAAAAGCGAACCTTAAACTATTTTGTGTTCTTCCAACAATGACTTGGAACACAAAAATTATGATGTAAAAGATGCATGAATATTTTGTGTATGTTTCTGTGTGTCACGAAGAGCAGGGGACAAGTCCTTTAAATAGGACTCAAGCATAAGCGATAAGGAAAATCACTTACAATAATTGGCTCGTCATGGTTCACTTGACTATTGAATAAAAGAAGTGACGAATTTCCTGGCCATTTCTGGGCGCAATTTTAAGAGCTATGAAAACTTAATTGGAGGAATCATATATAAAAATTAATAAAATATTTATTAATTAAAAATTGACCCACCAAACCGTCAAATACGAACTTTTAGGAGTTTCAATTTTGGCTTATTAGAGTAGAACTAAAAATAACACCCCAATTGTTGGGTCCGAAATACACTCTAGAGCGGGGTGAATAGAGTGTTTGGCTCTTTTGCGGAATTTTCTCATTTGCTCAACTCAAAAAGATATTCAAAATCAGAGCAAGAATGGGAGATGAGAAGTAGTGAATGAGTACACCGGATATAGAGTGGTTCGAATCATAAATGATTCTACTCCACTACCACATTGTTTCCAAAGTGGATTTTCAACAACTACTCTTCTTATTATGAACAATAAGAACAACCACAGCAACACTTACACTAGCACTTTAGTGTAAGCAACAACAACAGCAACTTCTTGCACAAAACACACTTGTGCAACTACAGCAACTACAGCTCTTAGCAAGAACAACTTCTTGCTTCCTCACAACTTCAACAAAAGTTCCCTCAAGAACTTCTCACAGTGGGTTGAAGAAATATAGTAAGGTTCACACTTTCTCACAAGTCTAAGCACAAGCAAGAGATCAAATATTTATGGTTCCTCTTGTGCTTGACTCTCTTTCTCTCAATATACAATAATGAAGATCAAAGAAAAGCTAGACAAGCTTTAAACAAATTTACAAGTATGAGAGAAATATACAACAATGGAAAATGAACCTAGATGATGTTGAAAGTGTGTAATTGCTTCATCCAAGCCTCTTCTATTTATAGATAAAGTTGACCACGTTTTTGAGGCTCACCACCAAGTCTTCATCTTCAAAAATGTCAAGATAGTGCCCAAATAGTCTTTAGCCACCCTATGGAATGATTTGATCTTGAATAGCCACCCTAGAGAATCTTAGACATGGTTAAAATAGTCAAGGAAGCATGTAGTATGTTGGGTTAAAGTCCACAAGAAATTTAAGCAAGATTGGAGAGAGAAAATATCATAGATCTCCCTTAAATTTTGTTCCAACGTTGGAAAATTTTTGAATCCTGGAGACGTCGATCGATCTACGTGCCAGAGCTGAGAGATCGACGTCTCTCAGTCAGACGTCGATCGATCGACGTCAGCCTGGCTGAGAGATCGACGTCTCTCAGAATGACGTCGATCGATCGACGTCATTAGGCTGAGAGATCGACGTCTCTCACATGTATGTCGATCGATCGACATACCTGAAGCTGAGAGATCGACGTCTCTCAGTTATACGTCGATCGATCGACGTATGCTTAACTGAGAGATTGATGTCTCTCAGATACACGTCAATCGATCTACGTCTCTTGGCTGAGAGTATGACATGGATCTGAGTGCTTAAATATTTACCAAGCTTCACATGGATCTCTTGAGGGGCTGATGTAACCTTCATCCGATTCATGAGATATTTTTCGTCTCGCATATGTTTACATCAATTTTGCTTCGAACTTAAGATATGAAATTTCATCTTAGTCCTTTTAAAAAATCTTTTTGTATCATCAAAACATTTTATAAACTAACAATCTTCCCCTTTTTGATGATTTCAAAACCGAGATTCTAAAAGATGTTTTTCCTTTGTTTTAACTGTTTGAATGTTTCAAACTTGAAAAATATCAATCTCCCCCTAAGTATGTGCACTTTATAACTTCCGTAATGGTCAATGTGAACAAGATTTTGCAATTTCAACCAAAATACTTTTTCTTTGAAATTTGCTCCCCCTCAACCGAACGTGTATCAACAACCAAACATGCATCAATAACTCTTCATGCTCATTGTTCATTTTACCAACAATTAACAAATATTCCAATTCCAAACTTACCTCATTTTGCCAGCTATCAAACAATCTCATCATACAATAAACCATTTTAACAAATAAGCCAATAAGCAACAAATAAGTCAAATAAGCCACTTAATCACCCAATGAGCCACTAAGACACTTAAGCAACAACAACCATTTTCTCCCCTTTTTGAAAGCATCAAAAAAAATAAGCAACAATACTTCATTAAATTCAAAGACACATTCAAGTTTTACAACCAACAACAAATACTAAGCTAGAACTAGAAGCAAGCTAAAACAAAACACCCTATTCTTCATCTGAAGAAAACATGATTCCAGGAATGCACGCTTTCATTTTTGCCTTGAGCTTGGCAAATCTTGATTCATGCATGGTCACTTTGCCCTTTGGCTCACCGACCTCCTGCTGAAGACTAGTAACTTGAGCTTGAAGTTCTGGAACATTGGAGCTCAAGCTACTTGGTGCTTGTTGAGTGTCCGGTTCAGGAATGGGTGCCTCATCCGGAAAGTCTTCTTATTCTTCCCTAGCTTCCTCCTCTTGTTCTCTCCTCATCGCTTCTTTTCTAGACTTCAGTATTTGTTGGATGTTGACTTTATCATAGAAGTCCTTGTGCGTTATGTTGTCAACATCCGTGTCATCCATATAAATACCCGACTGCACAAGCATCCTATAGATAAGGTTACTATAGGGAAGGGCTGTGTTTTGCTTGGTTGCGGCTTCGACAACATTTGTCGTAAACAAATCCCCAAAGTTAACCTTCTCACGGTTGGCTATTCGGTATGCTATGTAGAAGTCAAGGTTACTTGGCAATTTTGCAGATTTACCATTGATGCAGAATGTAACAATGGCAAGAAGGGTACGATAAACTAAAGGCATGTCATTTGTGTTTTTACTTGGATGGAAGCCTAAGAAGGTTTTCCACCTAGCCGTATCTCATTTCCATGCATCAAACTCATAGTACCCTTCGTTGGGTACACCAATCAAGCTACAAATTTTTTCAACTTTCCATTTCACATGATGTCCATCAATAACTGAATGTAGAGGTAAGCGAAGGCCATTTATGTATTCAATCCATAAATTCGCATAAAAAAGCCTAGTATATTTATTGGACATTTTGAGCATCTCATTTTCATGCCAAATGTTTCTCCACTCTTGAACATCTAACCACTCAATGATGTGAATTAGTTCATCATTGCTTAGAATATCATTTATTCTAAGCAATTTGAGTGGGATAGTGGGTCTATCATCATCTTCCCATTTATCAAATAACTTTTGAGCATGTCTAGAGATGTAACTTACGTGCCCAGGGATTAAGGGTTCCTCCAAAGCATCCTTTGCATCTTTGGCTTTAACCCAAGGGAAGTTTGAGAGAGTCAAAGTACTCCTAATTGTGGCTAGCACCTGTGTTTGACTCTCATCCATAGATTGTTTTCTTCGAGGTTGAGAGGTTTGTCCTTGAGAAGATGTGCTTGAACCTTCTCCTCCACCCCTAGAGGATCTTGGCCTTTTTGTGGTATTTTTGCTCCTTGAAGACATTTTGAGAGAAAATTTGGATTTGAAATTTTGGGATTTCTGGAGAGGAATGAATGAAGAAGATGAAAATCAAGTGTAGAGATGAAGAAGTTTTGTTTTGGAGATGAAATTGAAGAGATGAAGTGGTTTTGGAAAGAGGGGGCGCCTGATTTTGTAGGGTTTCAGCCGAAATGTTTAAGTGAAAAGTGAGGAAGGGTTTCAGTTGCAGAGATTTTATACCTGCTGGGATCGACGACGTCGATCGATCGACATCTGAGTTCGACGTACGTCGATCGATCGATGTCAGAGATCGACGTACGTCGATCTCTTGTTTTGATACGTCGATCGTTCGATGTGTCCCTGATTTTGAGATTTTCAATTTTTATCCCTTTAACTGATGTTTATCATTCCTAATCTTGTTCTAATTAATTCGAATGTCTCAATGGAGAGGGATTTGGTAAAGATATCCGCCAGTTGGTCATTTGTTGGAACAAACTCAATGCATACCAATCCTTTTTGAATGCAATCCCTTATGAAGTGATGCCTCACTTCTATATGTTTTGTCCTACTATGATGAACCGGGATTTGTGCTATACTTATGGCTGATGTGTTGTCACATAGGATGGGAACTTTATCAAAATTAACATTGTAATCATTCAATGTGTTTGTCATCCAAAGTAGTTGTGCACAACATGAAGCGGCCGATATATATTCGGATTCCGCCGTTAAAAGTGACACACTATTTTGTTTCTTAGAAAACCAAGAAACTAAGCAATCTCTAAGGAATTGACATGTCCCGAAGGTGCTTTTCCTATCAACAAGATTTTCGGCATAGTCGGAGTCACTATATCCTCTCAGATCAAAACAACCATTTTTGAGATAAAACAACCCAAAATTCAAAGTTCCTTTTAAGTACCTAAAGATATGTTTAATGGCAACTAAATGCGATTCCTTAGGCATACTTTGAAATCTAGCACATAAGCACACAGCATGCAAAATATCCGACCTACTAGCAGTTAAATAAAGTAAACTACCAATCATACCCCTATATTTTGTTACCTCAACCGGCTTACTTTTTCGTCTTTGTCAAGCTTTGTACTTATGCTCATCGGAGTGCTCACACTTCTTCCATCCTCGAATTTGTACTTCTTGAGCAAATCCTTTGTATGCTTTGTTTGAGATATGTACACTCCATCTTGAGTTTGCTTGATTTGTAGACCAAGAAAGTAGTTGAGTTCACCCATCATTCTCATTTCAAATTCTCCTTCCATCAATTTTGCAAAATGCTCACACAGAGAATCATTAGTAGCACCAAATATAATATCATCCACATAAATTTGAACAAGTAATTGATGGTTTTCTTGTTCTTTAATAAAAAGAGTAGTGCCGAATTTTCCTCTTGAAAACTCATTCTCAAGAAAGAAGTTACTTAATCTATCATACCAAGCCCTAGGTGCTTGTTTAAGTCCATAAAGGGCCTTTTTGAGTTTAAAAACATGGTTTGGATAATCATGATTTTCAAACCCCGGTGGTTGAGCTACATAGACCTCTTCTTGAATTTTTCCATTCAAGAATGCGGATTTCACATCCATTTGATATAGTTTGAAATCCTTATAGCATGCATATGCCAATAGCATCCTAATAGCTTGTAACCTAGCTACGGGAGCAAAGGTCTCACCATAGTCTATGCCTTCCTCTTGCCTATAACCTTGGGCTACTAATCTAGCTTTGTTTCTAGTGATGTTTCCTTTATCATCCATTTTATTTCTAAATACCCATTTAGTGCCAATTACGGGATGGTCACTAGGTTTAGCAACTAATTCCCAAACATCACTTCTTTCAAATTGATTTAATTCTTCTTGCATAGCCAATACCCAATCTTCATCATTTATTGCCTCCTTTATGTTTTTAGGCTCAACTTGTGAAATGAAGGCATTTTCATTGAATTTTCTCCTAGTCATTATGCCTTGGCTAGTTTCACCTAATATCAACTCTTTAGTGTGATCTTTCTTATACTTATATGAATCCGGTAAATTTGAGGTATCTCCTCCTACTTCTTCATCTTCAACCTTAGGTTCAAGTGGATCAATCCTAAGGTCAATAACAATATTACCTTTTGGATTCTCAAATTTCTCTATATGGCTTACTTCAATTATTTCATCATCATCATCGTCACCATTAATGTTTGATTTATCCTCATTGAGTTCACTAAATTTGACATGAATTGATTCTTCAACTTTCATGCTTCTTTTATTATATACTCTAAATGCCTTGCTATTTTGAGCATAACCCATAAAAATTCCTTCATCCGCTTTGAAGTAGAGTTTATCCAAGTTATCTTTGGTGTTAAGTATAAAGCACTTACAACCAAATACCTTGAAATAACCAATATTTGGTACTCTACCTTTCCAAAGCTCATTAGGAGTCTTTTTGAGAAATGGTCTCAAATAAACTCTATTGATCACATGACAAGCGGTATTTACCGCTTCGGCCCAAAAATATTTGTGTAACTCAAATTCGTTTAGCATGGCTCTATTCATTTCTTGAAGTATTCTATTTTTCCTTTCCGTAACACCATTTTGTTGAGGAGTTTTGGAGCTGAAAAATTATGTCCATACCCTTTGGATACACAAAATTCTTGAAATTCTCCATCAAACTCACCACCTCTATCACTTCTAATTTCCTTAATTGTGTCTTATCTTTGATTTTCTAATCTCTTACAAAGCTTTATAAATTCTTGACATGCATCATTCTTTTTAGCCAAGAACATTACCCAAGTGTACCTAGAGAAGTCATCTACCACCACAAAGGTGTAATGTTTTCCACTTAGACTTGCCGTACCAATATCCCCATACAAATCCATATGAAGCAATTGTAGGGGTTTGGTGGTGGAGATTTCACTTTTGGGTTTGAAGCTTGTTTTAACAAGCTTTGCCTTTTGACAAGTGTTACATAAGCCATGGTTTTCGAAATTTAATTTTGGAAGACCTTGGACTTTTTCATTTTTGCAAATCTCTTTAAAGTTTTTAAAACTAATATGTCCAAGTCGTCTATGCCATAGTTGAGTCAAATCATTTTTGGCAACTAGGCAAGAAACATTTTGTGATATCAAATCATGTGTGCTAAATTTGTAAACATCATTTTTACGTATAGCCTCAAAAACAATCTTATCGTTCTTTTTCACAACACATTTTCTTTTCACAAATTCAATTTGAAAATTAGCATCACACAGTTGGCTCACACTTATCAAATTATACTTAAGCCCTTCTACATATAATACATTATTAATAGTAAAAGAAGAGTTACCAATTTCTCCATGTCCAAGGATTTTGGCTTTCTCATTGCCAAAATGCATCATTCCACCATCTTGGAGCTTGAGCTTGGTGAACAACGTTTTGTCTTCGGTCATGTGCGTTGAACATCCGCTGTCCATAAGCCATTTGGTTCCTTCTTCTTTGGCTACTCCATTTATCTTGAGAGCCTACAAAACCAAAAGCTGTATGCATTGGTACCCTTTGATGGTTGGGTCCTTTAAGGTTAGTTTGTCGATCCTTAGGCTTCCAAACATATGTGCTTGCAAATCTAGCTCTACATGCTTTCTTCACATGTCCTAGTTTGTTGCAATGAAAACAAGTGGGTACATGCTTTGGTTTAGGGGGTGATGAATTTCGTTGTGTTTTTCTATTATTTGCCTTCTTCTTTAATGACTTAGGTTTAATAGAAGAAGATGATGAATTAAATCCTAAACCGGATTTATATTTCCAATTCTTTGATTTCCAAGTAGTATGTCTAAATTGTTTTTACCATTTGTTAGTCTTTGTAAGTCTAACTTTAGTTTCTCACATTCTTTTCTAATTTCTACATTTTCAAGAGCTACGGTTTTATGCATGGTGAGTATGATGTCATGCTCTTGAAACATCAAAATATTCTTGTCATGTAAGCTCTTATTTTCTAAGATGCATTTCTTGAACTCTTTCTTCAAATGTTTATATTTTAGATTCAATTTTTCAAATTCATCTTGCAAATCTCCTATTTCATCATGCAAATTTGAAGGGTTAGAATTTACTTCAAGATCATCTTCAATTGCCATAAGACAGGTATGTTGAATCTTTGGATTTTCAACCATTGCAACAAGTCCTACACCTTGATCTTCACTCTCTTCTCCTTCCGATTCCGAAAGGAGATCATCTCATGTGGTTACCTCCGCGTTGAGGGCTTTCTTCTTTTGAGGAAAGACCTTCTCTTGCTTTTGCGGCTCTTTTACGTGGCAATCGGCAATGAAGTGACCGGGTCGACCACATCCATAGCAATTTTCACTTGCTTCCTTTTCTTTAGATGGTCTCTTGAAAAACTTTCTTGCTTGAGCTTTGTTTCTAGTTGCCATTTTTCTAAATTTTCTTATTAGAAGAGCAACTTCCTCATCCGATTCATTGGATTCTACCACCAATCCTTTGTGTGATGTTTGTGTGGGCTTGATAGGATTCATCCTATTTTGTTCATCAATAAGAATTTCATGAGTAAGAAGATTACCGGATAGCTCATCAAGGGTAAGAGTCTTGAGATTCTTTGATTCGGTGATGGCAGTGACTTTGAGTGTCCATTCTCTTGGGAAAGAGTTGAGAAGTTTTGAGACAAGGTCTTCATTTGAGATTTTCTTGTCAACCATGGAAAGTTGATTCACTATTCGTGTGAATCGATCGATTGTCTCCTCAATCTTTTCACCGCTTTTCATTCCGAACATCTCATACTCCTTCATGAGCATAAGTCGTTTGGCCATTCTTACTTGCTCAGTTCCTTCATGTATCATTTCAAGCCTTTTCCATGCCTCATGAGCTATTTCAAAATAATGCAGTAGGCTTAGGAGATGAAGAGGTTGAGGTTGAGGTTGAGGTTGCAATTGCCATGATCTTTAACCTTGCTACTTGCAAAGATAGGCCAAGCAATCAAGGTTAGGCTCTGATACCAATTGTTGGGTCCGAAATACACTCTAGAGGGGGGGTGAATAGAGTGTTTGGCTCTTTTGCGGAATTTTCTCATTTGCTCAACTCAAAAAGATATTCAAAATCAGAGCAAGAATGGGAGATGAGAAGTAGTGAATGAGTACACCGGATATAGAGTGGATCGAATCGTAAATGATTCTACTCCACTACCACTTTGTTTCCAAAGTGGATTTTCAACAACTACTCTTCTTATTATGAACAATAAGAACAACCACAACAACACTTACACTAACACTTTAGTGTAAGCAACAACAACAGCAACTTCTTGCACAAAACACACTTGTGCAACTACAGCAACTACAGCTCTTAGCAAGAACAACTTCTTGCTTCCTCACAACTTCAACAAAAGTTCCCTCAAGAACTTCTCACAGTGGGTTGAAGAAATATAGTAAGGTTCACACTTTCTCACAAGTCTAAGCACAAGCAAGAGATCAAATATTTATGGTTCCTCTTGTGCTTGACTCTCTTTCTCTCAATATACAATAATGAAGATCAAAGAAAAGTTAGACAAGCTTTAAACAAATTTACAAGTATGAGAGAAATATACAACAATGGAAAATGAAGCTAAATGATGTTGAAAGTGTGTAATTGTTTCATCCAAGCCTCTTCTATTTATAGATAAAGTTGACCACGTTTTTGAGACTCACCACCAAGTCTTCATCTTCAAAAATGTCTAGATAGTGTCCAAATAGTCTTTAGCCACCCTATGGAATGATTTGATCTTGAATAGCCACCCTAGAGAATCTTAGACATGGTTAAAATAGTCAAGGAAGGATGTAGTATGTTGGGTTAAAGTCCACAAGAAATTTAAGCAAGATTGGAGAGAGAAAATATCATAGATCTCCCTTAAATTTTGTTCCAACGTTTGAAAATTTTTGAATCCTGGAGACGTCGATCGATCTACGTGCCAGAGCTGAGAGATCGACGTCTCTCAGTCAGACGTCGATCGATCGACGTCAGCCTGGCTGAGAGATCGACGTCTCTCAGAATGACGTCGATCGATCGACGTCATTAGGCTGAGAGATCGACGTCTCTCAGATGTATGTCGATCGATCGACATACCTGAAGCTGAGAGATCGACGTCTCTCAATTATACATCGATCGATCGACGTATGCTTAACTGAGAGATCGACGTCTCTCAGATACACGTCAATCGATCTACGTCTCTTGGCTGAGAGTATGACGTGGATCTGAGTGCTTAAATATTTACCAAGCTTCACATGGATCTTTTGAGGGGCTGATGTAACCTTCATCCGATTCATGAGAGATTTTTCGTCTCGCACATGTTTACATCAATTTTGCTTCGAACTTAAGATATGAAATTTCATCTTAGTCCTTTTAAAACATCTTTTTGTATCATCAAAACATTTTATAAACTAACACCAATGTGTCAAATACGACTGTTAACACGTTAAAACAAAAAAAAAAAAGTGATTCGTTAAACTAACATTCTAAATTGTCAAACATGGGTTACGAAACTCAAAAGTGACATGTAGACTCGTCAAATTTGACATGAGAGAATTGTCAAACTAAAAAAATCATGTTGCCGTGTTAATTAAAACACGAGTCGCCAACGTGACATAGTCTTGTTGGGATTTTCCTTTTGGAACTCATCCGCTCGCCAATCCAAACGCGATCTGGTAAAGAAACAAGTTGGCAACCAAAAAACCTACTCTTCTCATTCAATTGATTCAAATTTATAGGAGTACAATCGACATCTCTTCCTACATATAGCTAGAAAGATAAACTCAAATCCTATCAGTTATGTATACAATCAATTTCAAATATTTAATGAGATTATGTTAATCTCCTAATTGATAAACATATTCAATCATATCTACAATCACGCAATCTCTATCTGCCGAGCTCAGCCCAGCTCAGCAGATCAGGTCATGTCAAGTCAGGTCGGTCCAAACAAGACAGTTCAAAGCAGCCTGGATAGGTCGGCGGAACTCCGAAACACCGATTAGCCGACCTGCCGAGCTCAGCACAACAGCTCGGTTGAAGGTCAGATTAGCAGTGCCCTAACACCTCCCCTCAAGTTGGCACATGGAGATGGGAGACGCCCAACTTGGACATCAAATAATGCAAGTAGCGGGTACCAAAAGACTTGGTAAGGAGGTCAGCAAGTTGTTGAGTGGTAGGAACATGTGTAGGACAAATATGACCAGCCATTATAGCGTCTCGAAGGAAATGACTATCAAATTCAATGTGCTTGGTCCGATCATGATACACCGGATTATGAGCAATGTAATGCGGTCAGTCAAAAGAGTAACAGAAGCATGATGTCGGACGTCAAAAAACTGAAGCAGACCAAGAAGCCATGTGATCTCGCATGTAGCGTAAGCCATGACCCGATATTCCACCTCAGCCGAAGAGGGAGAGACAAAGTGTTGTTTCTTGGTCTTCGAAAAGATGGGTGCATCGCGTAGCTTGATGTAGTAAGCTGAAATCGAGCGTCGAGTAAGAGGGTCGCTAGCCTAGTCAAAGTCGCAAATGTGGTTAGGTACAAAGAACTCGTCCAAGAAAAGAGGATGTCCTAACCCGGATTGCTTTTAAGATAACAAACAACTCTCCTCGCAGTCCGCCAATGGTCCAGACATTGAGAGTGCATAAGCTGCGCCAAAAGTGTGAACAACATAAGAGAGTTTCAGGACGGGTAACGGAGAGACAAATCAAGTGGGCAACAAGCCGACAGTAGGACAAGGGGTCATCCATGATCCTTCATATGAAAGCATGTGCTAAGATACGACTTTAGCACTGCCATGGTCATGCATCGTTTCCCATAAGAAGAAGATCATCAATATAGACCAGGACGTAGATCTGAATATTGGTGTGAATGTAGAAAAACAGGGAGTAGTCAACTGAAAGGGTGAGACATCGAGGGGTTTGGTTGAGACATACAAGGATTTACGGAGACGATAGACTTTTTGGGAAGAAGGTGCAGCGAAGCCTGGAGGAAGCTTCATGTACACCTTGTCGTCGAAATCACCATGAATGAATGCATTGCGAGCATCCATCTGCCACATACATAAATTTTGGGCAGCCGCAAGAGCGAGCAAAACGCGGACAATCACCATCTTAGCAGTTGGAGAAAAAGTTTTTGTATAGTCAATGCCTTCAACTTGTCGATTCCCATGAACCATCAGCCGAGCTTTATAGCTTTCAATGCTGCGATTGGAGTTATGCTTGATTTTATACATCCACTTGCAACCAAGGGCGTCTTTCCCTGGAGGCAAATCCTCAAGTGTCAAAGTTTGATTATCCTTAAGCATTTTGATCTCTTCTTGCATAGCAGCCCGCCACGTGGATCCTTGACAGCTTGCGAATAGGATTGTGGTTCTGCACTTGGAGTGATAGAAACAAGAAAGAGGGAGCGGATGGTGTGTCAGAGTCGGCTGAGGGTCTATACTGTGCGGCATGTAGATCATAGTCTGTAAATTTTGCCAGAAGGTGCTTGAATCGATGGTCATGGCCAAGTAAGGAAGTGGAGGTCGAAAGAGGTGCAGCCTGCGCTGAGCTACCGAGCTCATTCTGGACATGTCTGTCCAGGTCACCGCAGCTCGACCGATCAGCCGCAGTTCAGGAGTCAACTGAAAGGGTGAGGTCTGCATGATCAGTGGGCAGTTCAGAGGGTTGGTCTTAAGCCAAAGTCATAGGCTCATCCTCTGTGTTAGGGATAGTAGTTGGTAAAAGGGGCGAGGTTACCGGTGAGGCTGAGGTATTTTCATAAAGGGGATTGAGATAAGTTTCAAACAAGGAGGCGTAAATGCATATTTGTCATATCCCGTTTGCAAGAAAGGATAGAACGTATATGATTTGGACACATGAGAAATTTTTATGTCCCGCAATATCAGCTTCGCTCAACCCCTCTTCTCTCAATAAAATTAGTGAGTTTCATGTGAAAAATGTTGTCGAGCCAAACAAACTAAAAGACCAGTTGATTTGAGTGATACAATTGTTGAACAATGTTTTGATTTGATTCGTTGCGATGTATGGGGTCCTTATCAACATGAAACATCTTGTGAGTCATCTTATTTTCCAACATTCGTAGACGACCATTCTCAGGCTGTTTGGATATATCTTTTGAAAATCAAAGACCGCGTACCCACAGCTGTAAATCAATTTTTTGCTCTGATAACATGTAAAGAAACAAGTTGGCAACCGAAAAACCTACTCTTCTCATTCAAGCGATCCAAATCTATAAGAGTACAATCGACATATCTTCTGAAGTTATAGGTAGAAAGTCAGGTCGGTCCGTCGGGTCAGGTCGGTCCAAGCAAGTCAGTTCAAGACAGCCTGGACATTTAGGCGGAACTCTGGAATGCTGATCAGCTGACCTACCGAGCTTAGTACAACAGCTTGGCTGAAGGTCATATCAGCGCTTTGCTAACAGATCTGCTTTCCACTCCTTTTCTACCATTCGTCAAAAGGCCTCCGTCATTACATTTTTCTCTACACTAATGTTTGTGCTTTAAATCCTTTGTATTTGCTTTCTCAACAAAAATCAAATTGAATATTTATAAAAATTTCAAATCAATGATAACATCTATTAGAATTTACGAATTATTGTACTGGCATAAATTCTGCACTTTGCTCTAGTGCTTCACGTGGATGTAAATCTTTGTATAAAAATGTTCATTTTACTTTTTGAAAAAATTTCTTATGGAAAGCCGTCCTTTTACAGGCTTATTTACTTGTACAACTTCAGACCTATTAAATTATTTTATTTTCTGATACATTTCTCAAAGAGAGCCGGCAGTTCACATGGTTAATTTCTTGTGTATTGAGGCCTATAAATGGAGCCCCAACGTAAAGGATGAACACCTAAGGAATTTGCAACACTTTAACTCTAACGTATATATACATATATAGCCGAGCTAAGGAATGGGAAACTTGTCTACTTGGCACTGTGCTTTCTTTTCGCTTTCATCGTCATTGGACAGTTTTCTACAGAAACAGACGATGTGCACGAACAACAATCTCAGGGAGGTAATACGAAAGGGATCCTCTTTGTTTCATTCTTCAGTTTTTTCTCCTCTTTTTTTTATCTTTGATCACATTTTCAATATAGTATTTGGTAATTGGGTTTTTCTATCTTCTACATGGCTTGGTGATGATAATCATGATTTTATTATATTTGATTTAAGATATGTGACATAAAGGAATGGAAGTCTTCCTTTAGTATTACATTACTTGGAAGCCTCAAATTTTCTGCCTTTAATTTGCAGAGGAAATTGAGGCTAGTGGAAGAAACAATGAGGTGGCCAGTGGAGCAAGCACTGTAGTGACGACGGAGAAGAAGTTTGCAAGGAATGATGTTCTATGGAGAACCAATGAGGTGGGCACTATTAATGAACTAAACTAGTTTATTAAGTGAAGTACTTAGTTAAATGAACTAAGTAGTTCATTAAATGGAGATATATTTGGAGAAGACATGATGGCAACAAATTAAAGAATGGAAAGTCTCCTTTTACACATCATCACACGTTATATATATATATATATATATATATATATTACGATTTTTTCTAATAGCACAATACACATATATTCCGACGTACTACCGACACGTTACATATATTACGAACGTACGTCAACGTCACACCACTATACTTACCTCATATTTATAAGTATATTCAGATCTTATATCGTATGATATGAGTCATGGTGATGACAAAATTATTACGACACATAACAAGGTTGTAAATCAAAAATTGTCGTAGCGAATGACAACAGAAACTTCGCCAACGTGTCGCGTACTTGCCATATATAGATGGCCAGCCCCTACACTTCAAAAATGGCCACAAATTTTGTGGCTTACATGGTACACTCAGCCATAAAATCATTTCATGTTGGCACACACAAATCACTCTCAATTAAGGCCAAATTGTGGAGATTCAAAATCTATCTTTTAAGCACATGTGGGCGCCATTTGTCTCAGCCATTAAGAGCTGAATATTCAAATTATTTTATGCATATTATGTGTGACATAATATATATAACATGTGAAAAAAGTTGGAATTTAATCAATGAAAAATCGCATAATCGACAAAAGTCGAAAATTCGGTTTTCTACGAACACAACGCATGAAACGTTTTTAGCATGACATGTAACATGTATCTAGACATTTTTTACATATTCAATACATACTAAAGTGTTCTAGAATATTCAAATTAGGGCTGATTGGAATATACCATATGTGTATAATTATTATGCACTATTTTACAAAGTTTATAAAAATAAATTGAGCACATGTTCAGATGCATATACACGCCTACTCAGCCTTGGTGGAGTTTATGTGGAGCTTAGTTGGCATCTCAATTGGTGGAGAATAAGCCTCACAAGGTTAGTGACATAATGGAAGAAGCTACACAAGGTAATATTTCAAATTTGTTACAAATGTAACACATGCTGAAAATTCAGCTTGTGTGAATTAATGGTGGTCAAATTTTGTGTCTTCAATGTGACCAATTTGCTTCTCAATATTCAAGGGATTGATGTCTAGTAATGGTAACATTTGAAAGTCTTGAGAATATGGCACATGTTAAAAATTCAGCATGTAAGGATAAGGTGCTGGCCGAAATTTTGTCTTAAATTATGATCAAAAATTACTTCCAAATTTGAGGGGATTAATTGTATAATTTTTGGTAATGTTTTGAACTTCAATTTGGCACATGTTTTACATTTTATCTCAGATTTTTTCAGCCATTAAGTGATGACACAACTCATCCAATCAAGGAGTGTCAAGTAAGCAAGGCCAAGACAATCATCCAATCAAGTTGTGCCA
This sequence comes from Eustoma russellianum, assembly GCA_036186865.1. Taxonomy (NCBI): domain Eukaryota; kingdom Viridiplantae; phylum Streptophyta; class Magnoliopsida; order Gentianales; family Gentianaceae; genus Eustoma; species Eustoma russellianum. The sequence goes on from AP025057.1 coordinate 27,241,151, forward strand.
AGTAAGCAAGATGATGTCACAACTATACAAGGCATTCTTCCAAGGACTTAAAAGAGAATTCTCAAGATGGAGTGCCCGAGGGGGGCGGCCACTTTCAAATAAGAGGAGAAGAAGAACAAACAAATGCAAGACAAGTCTTACAATTTCCAAAGTGCAAAAAGACTCTCTACTCTCTTCTTCTACATTTCTTTCTTCTCCTTCTCTCTCAAGCCTATTGTACTCATATTCAAACATATTGAATAGAATTTGTTCATACCACCATACACGCCTTATTGTTGTAAAAGGTTGATCAAGGTGTGATCAAACCTTCATCCGTTCGGTGGTGGTGTTCGTGATCATTGTGATTGCTTGTATCGTTTGTAAATGGTTGGAGTTGGTGTGTAACTCCAGCAACCCTTGTGGTAAGGTGTTATTTTGTTTAGTGATAACCGAGGAAGGTTTTCTCGAAGACTGGAGTAGGTTGATTTAACCGAATCAGTATAAAAAATTCCTTGTGTTCTTTATTTTACTGCACAGTACTTTCAGTTTCTAGCACTTTGCATCTATTTCGTCACAATCTTAAAAATAGCAAACGAATTTCAAAAATTGTAAAATTTTGCAGAAACATAGCCACATCTCTTAAGTTTCATTTGGCATAAGTTTCAACCCTTTTGGACAAGTATAAGTCATTCAAACATTAATAGTTATGAGACTAGTGTAATCTTATTTTAAGACTTGCAAAGGTTGAGAACTTGAACGTATTTGACATACTTCCCAAAGAAATTTTTTAAAACTGTTTCAAAATATTAAAATAAATATCTTAAGGGGTTTGTCAATAAATTCTCAGACCATTTGGAGTTACGGATTAATCGGAATAAATTTTTCAAATCAGACTACTGTTTCTGGCAGTTTTGCGCAATCTGACCACAAACAATTTTTCAAAGGGTTAGAGATTGAATTTTGATCTGAACCTTTTAGGGGATACTCAAAACATCTGAGAGTAGAATCTCTCTAAATTTCAGAATCTTTGAAGATCTGTAACCTAGTTTTTCAAACGTTTCAAATCAAGATCCGAAAACAGAAACTGTTTTCAGAAGTTGAGTTTTTGGGTTAAAATATTTTAAAAACCAAATTTTCCACGCCCACTATTCAAACCCCCCTCCTTCTAGTGGTGGCTTACAAGTCCTACAAGCCCAAGTTTCTACAGTATCTCAGCACCAATGCTTTTGGGGTGATTGATCAAATAATAATTTAATTACTACATATAAAACTTCTTGTTTGCTAAAAAAATGTAAGCTAAGGAGCAAGAGGCATTTACTTGTCCTTTCTAAGCTTGAACGCTATCCTAGTTTCTCCTAAGCTGAAAGCAGGCCACTCCGGGGAACCAACATGCTCGTAAATGGCATAAGATAGACATCAGAGCAACCTCGGAGCAGAGCTACGAAACAAGTGACAACGAAATCCACCTGCTCTTCGGTTACCTTTATGACCTTAACATCTGTTGCAAATATTATGTATGATACCCGAATATGTCAAACAGCAAATTGTTATTGTGGTTGAACCATGGCGACACATTAAGGTTGTTATTATGATAAAGAAGGATGTTGTCTTAGAATCTATACTTTTGCGTGCATTCGTTTTGAATGATTCAAAAAAATAATCGGCCAATAAAGCAGAGGATATAATTAGAATATTGCCACGCCCATGAACAAAATTGGAAAAGTGATGTTAGTGAGAAATCCCGTGTTAACTTCTGCATTTTGGACTTCCATTAAATTGTCGATGCCATTATAAAAAAATTCTTTAACAATTGCTTTTGGTTTCAGTAGTGTGACTTGAACTATGCCATTATGCATCATTACCTGAAAATAACAATTCCTGTTTTTTCATTGGTACTATGTTGCAGCATGCATACCGTATATGTACATATATGCATGCATCAGTATATATATATATATATATATATATATATATATATATATATATCTCTGTGTGTGCGTGTGTGTGTGGCGACGCGTCCCGAGTCCTAGACTTGAAACGACTCACCCGCCGTATCTCGCTAAGGAGAATACAAGGCGTCGATACAAATCAACCACACGTCATCATAATAACGTAAATCGATGTCAGCAAAAGTCATTACTAAAATCCTTGATAAAATAATCATCATCATTAATACAAGGTCTAAGAATTTCTAAATAAATACAATAGTCAAATCTATATAATGCTAATCTAGAAAATACATAGACCTCGAATACCGAAATAACTGTCTCAACCAACCCTCGAAAGTCTTTTCTGAATATCCTTAGTCTCGAAATCTCCCGTCTCGATCTTCCACGGTATACTATCTCCTGTGTAAGTATACCCTAACTTCTCCTACCTGCAAAACTGGTGAGTGGTGGTGTGAGTCAAATCAACAGGCTCAGTAAGCAAACTATCTATACTCATTATGGAAATCATACTTGGAGAGACAATTACAGATAACATTTACAAATCAACATACATGCCTCTAGTACTCAATTAAACTCACTTGAATATCCTTAACAGCCGACACATCGAGAATAGTCAAACAAGATCTATCATTCAATATACATTACTGTGACACATGCTCTTCTCATATATGACATACACAACAAACAAATAATCACATAAACAAAGAAAAGAACAATATATTTCAATGGAATAAATAAACTGTTGAAAGTAAATCACTCCATATAATAATGCGCAACTTCATGATGCATGCCTTTCTCTACGTGTCACACGCAACAACAGTCATGTCACGCATGATGCTTATATCTCTACCGTGCAATGCATGATTCGGAGACCTAACTGAATGCCTGAGGCCTATATCCCCAGCACACCATCTGGATGCCTACGGCCTATATCCGCAGTACATCATCTGGATGCCCGTGGCCTATATCCCCGGTACATCATCTGGATGCATGTGGCCTGTATCCACAGTACATCATACTCCGACATTCATGCCCATCTTGACATGACCTGCCATGCAATGCACGTGCCATGAATGCAAATGCATAATCTCTTGTAATCTGGTGCATCCGTACTCATACATATGCTCGAGTCCATACATGTGTATATATACATGCATGTATACCCCCACACATCCATACATACACCCAGTTTACATGTACATACATATCTCACATATACACACAACTCGCATATAGAGAAAATCCAATTACAGATATGAAACAAACAACACACTGACGTATGATAAACATAACAAGCACAAATAAACTACTCACGTCTCATGCATGACAACATAACGAGCACAAATAAACCACTTACCCCTGATGCATGACAACATAACGAGCACAAATAGACCACTTACCTGACCACAAGCCATGTATATTGCTTATAACTGCCACGGCTCACCCATCTCGTGTCACAATAGCAACCAGTCGTTGCCATGTTTGTTTGGAACCAAACCCAACTATACAATATATTTCCTTTGTAAGGGTGACTTTTCCGAAAACATGCAATTTCGCAAACATTTTTCATTTACCATTACACTTTTCCGTTTATCACTTTATTTTCATATTTAATTCCGACCTATCACACACGTATAAGTATACCCATGTATATGCCCATAAATCAATATTTATATCCTTCAACCATACACCCACAATCTTATAGTTGTTTCCAAAACAAAACTAAATATATGGCCGGAAATAAGTAATTGTCCGTACATATAAACATATTCTATTTTTTCAACTCCAATAATAATATATTATTTACACCAAAATCGGTTAAACATACTTAATTTACATACCACTTCGATAATGATACTATTCATACTTCTAGTTTCATTAAAATCGGTTTATAGACATTTATTTATGAAATATGCACTGAAAGAGTATATTCGTTCACCTTTCACAAGAGTGCCGAGAAAAAGAGTTATTTTTTGTGTGCATGTATCTTTATGCCGAAAACATTTCACTCCTTTATTTAGATTTACTCAAAGCAAATCCAGAAATTATATATAGATATTATATTGGAACATTAGAAAAAATGTATATAAATGTATATCATCCTCGAGCGAGTTATGTATTATGTTTTAAAGTTTTTAATATATATAGATGTCAAATACAATTTCGAAAAACGGTAAATATATGAAAATAAATCTAAGAATGTCAGCACCTACATATTCATAGGCTTAAAAGTCCAAAACAGCGAATATGAAGATACGTAGATATATATAATTCTGGAAGAAAAGGAAAAAAACAGTTTAAATACACATACATATATATTTATCGTTGTGAAAATAAAAATGTATATATGTAAATGAGGGTACTTCCGAAATCAGCATGGAGGTATTTATATACAATTTCAACCAACTAGTAAATATATATATATATATATATATATATATATATATATATATATATACATGAATATAATTTCTAAAAGAGTATTGAGCACATATGTTTATACTTTCCAACATAATAAATACACCAAGGTTACTTACACCTAATTCATATATCTACACATATACAAATGGTACAAATATATATACAATTTATCTATGCAATTCAAAAGTACAAATGCATAATCTAATTTATTATCAACATAATTCATAATTTTTATAAAACAACATAAAAAGCATAGCAGGGTTATTTACTTCTAATCTTCCATATTATACCGTGAATGTATTCGACATGGGTTGAAGACAATTTTTCCTTTTCTCCAAGGTTATTCTCGGCTGTGGGGGTTTGAAAGTGGGATTTCTTTGTTGTTTCTCTTTTATTTTTATTTGGTTGTGGGGATCACGACAGAAGAAACAAAAATGATGGGGGAGAAAGAATGATTTTTTTTTATAAAGTAGGGAATAAGGTTGTGGGGAGTTACTTGGGAGGGATTTGTGGCCAATTTTTGGGGTCAGTTAGTGGGGAATTGGCTCCCCACGGCTGACTGTTTCAACTTCCCCCTTTTTTTTAATTTTTTTGTCATGTGTAAAACATAATTATTGTTATTATTATTATTTTCACAGGGCGTAACAGTGTATGTGTGTCTGTGTGTGTATGCGTATACATATATGTTTGTAGTTGACGTCTGGGAGACATATAATATAACGGACATGCAGACAAGAAACACACCAGATTGTAAGGCCAGTAAGAAGGGAAATTTTGTCTCTGTTTTTCATTTTACTTGGTTTATTGAACCTTAAAAATTCAACTTACATAAAGAACGATAATACTTCTCAATCTAGCATGATTTTTAAATAACTACCCAGACTTATATATACATATACATAAATGTATACACGTGTGTATACACACACATAGATATAAATATTGACTTAAGTAAAAAATAACTGAAAAGGTAAGTTTTCTTCCCAGGTTAGTAAAGACAAAAATCATGATGTTAGATCCGAACACATCATATGCATAAAGTCTACTGTGCAAATTAAACCAGAGCCTCCAGAAAGAAAATATGTACAAAAGATCTACGTCCAAGACTCTATGTGATACGTTAAGAGCAAACCTCAAAATTACGTGGGCACAATAATGTTAAGTTTAGTGGAACTGAAGCCAAGCTGAGCTGCCGATGTTACAGTCCGAAAAATTCGTTATGTCATAACAACCTCCAATACCGTAACATAATCTCGTAGGTGTACGATTCATTAGCAAATATATCATAAAAGTTTGGATCTACACAATAAAAACACAAATTAAATTAGTTAGTAACAACTTAAACTATTAGTATAAATTAAATCAAAAAGAAATACATGATACAACAATTTTATACTACTTTAAATAAAAAAAAATAAAATACATACATAAAAGAAAAAGAAAAGGAAAATGAAAAGGAAGGTGAAGACAACTTGTCTTACACTTTAAACATTTAGCATAAAAAAATTTGCATGCTTAAGAATCTTGTCATAAAACCCATCCCTTCAACCCATACTTGCCAAAAGTTTGTCTCCCACCCCATTTTCCCCATGCTTGGCCGGCCACCCCTCTTAGAAAAGTAGGATATTATTTCTTCTTTAACTCCTCACATAATTGCATCTTCAACCAACCAATTTCATACCATCTCCAAGGAAAAACTCAAGAACACTCCAACACCCCCTTCTTCCCTATAGTGGCCGAAAGTTTTGCCTTCAACAAGGAGAAGATTTTCTTCTCCTTTCTTCACACCAACATCACTCAAATCAAGTATCATAAACACTCCATCAACTAAGAAGGATTCAAGAAGGTTGTAGCATCTAGAATCAAAGAAAATCAAGGTAAGAACTTTATAAAGTTTAAGTTTGATTCTTCTATATAATTAGTTTCATAAGTTGTTCACTAACCCTCCTTTTAAACCCTATAAACCGTGTATACTAGGAAGGAAGGAAGAAGAACTCTCTTCCAAACCAAGTGAAGGAACCATCTTCTAAGTGTAAGAAAGGTGAACCAAGGCAAGTACTCTTCCTAGATCCTTCATGGCTTTCAAAATCTAATACTTATGTTCATATCAAAAATGGGATCATCATGTAATATGTTCAAGTTTTGTTCTAAGAATAAGGAAAAATCTATGATTGTAATTGATATAAATATTTAAATATATGTAATTATACCTATAAAAGGCTATATATATATAAATCTATATACGGTGAGTTTATATATATACATACATAGGTGCATACATACGGTAATATACATATATATACAAATAGATATAAACTTTGAACAAATGATATGATATAAAGAACCTTAA
>AP025057.1:27248575-27338153 GCA_036186865.1 Eustoma russellianum
TTTGAACAAATGATATGATATAAAGAACCTTAAGAAAGGTATACAAAGAATACAACTTTTGTTGTTTTAAATATGTTTTCTTTTATGATGATCATCATGTTTGTATGTTTATGTATTTTAGTGTTCATATGTTTCAAGATCATGTCTTTAACATGTTTATGTATGCATCATAAGAATGATTTATATACATGGTCTAAATGGTTGTTTGATGATCATCATCTTCATATATACACCACATATACACGGCCAAGTGGCCTATTTGAGTATTTCATTTGAGTTTCATCATTCCATCCACAAGATGTGCAATAGATGATGAATATGGCTCAAGAAGTACATTTGTATATTTTCCATCATGTTTATGTTTATATATATTTTCTAGTTGTTATAATCTTAAGATTAAGAAAAAGGATAAAAAGCAATATATACATACAACTTACAACATGTACATAAAAGGAAGAAAAATAAAATATAAATAGGTATAATACTAGGCCAAACTTTCGGCCTATAGTATAAAAATGAAAGAAATGAATTGTGACATGTTAAAGAAGTATACATGGATATAATTCTACATATATATACACGGTTTAAGTCATCAAGAATATAAATCATCTTATATATGTACATAGTATTTCGTATATATATATATACACATAAGGATATATATTCGGCCTTAGGGCCCTTTAAGAATTCAAAAATGTTCTTAAAGTTAAATGTGATGGACACTTATATGTAAAAGGTGTGGTAATGAATAAAATATGGTGTAAGTTGAGGTATTTGTATGTGGGAAGTTAAAGGAATTAGGAATCGAAGGTTAATCCCCTTAAGTGTTGGAATATGAGTTGTATTTGGAAATACAAATTAAGAAAGTGGTGATGGATGAAAAATGAGGTAAAGTGGGCTGTTTTGGTGGTATGGCCGAATGGCAACCTTGAATGGTCAAAGTGGGAATTTCTTTAAGTTATGATATGTAGGATGAAAATAAGTAAGTGATGTTATAAGATGTAGTTTACTATAACACCTCATACGAACAAGTCTCATGTTGCACGAAAATAAAGTTTGAAAGTTGTTTTGCGCATATCATGTTTTAAAAGTTCATATGCATATGAATAATAAACACGAGACGATCGATTTCATTGACACACGATATGTTATGTTATGTTCATGATTATGACTATGTTATGTTCGCCGGCATAACATTGGTATCAGGGTGGTAAATGTCAGGGGCATATGATTACGTATATGGCCGAGTGTAACACCGGGTCTGGGACACGGGATCTCCGTCATAGCGCATCACCGTTAGTACATGTACATATGTTTATGAAGTTTTATGTCGTACATGCACTATATGTGAAATCGATCGGTATGTCGTGTGTTATTATTCTTATGAAAAGTGCTATAGCCAATGATGAAAATGTTATGTCTTCATGTTATGAAAATGTCATGTTATGCAAGTTATGAATATGTCATTTTACGCAAGTTATGAAAATCATGTCAAGTTATGAAATGTCATGTTTATGAAAGGTCATGTTTACGAAAAGTCATTTTATGAAAAGTCATGTTTACGAAAAGCCATTTTATGAAAAGTCATGTTTTAAGCATCATGTCATGATCATGTCCCTTAGATAGTGAGTAGTGTATTTGTACAATCATGATGCCTTAAGATGACTAAGGAAGATTATAAACGTAGAAGTGATGATTGCAAGTTATGACCTTAGTGTAAGACGGATTAGTGTTCAAGTATGGAAGGTAGGCTAAGCATATGCTGAGGAAGAATGATATGACCCATAAGGTATGATGCAAAATCTTATGTTCTGTTTTATTCTTATATATAATGCTATCGTTTGTAAATAGAGATGTAATTATGTATGTTGTTACTTTAGTACTACTTGTCTTCCCATGTATGATCCACATGAAGTATCTATAAAGAATACTTGCTGAGCGATTAAAAGATGGTGGTTATGGCTCATACTTGCCTCTTAATATTTCAGAGAACAGGAACCCTGATGCCGTGTTCATTGAGGAAGAACCCCAGATAGAGTATCCGTGAGCGGAGATGTAGGCTGAAGCTATGTACCTGTTGTGTGAGCTTTATTTCATTGTGATGTAATAAGACTATCGTGAGAAGCTGTATTTGTGGTTTGTGTGGATTTGAACGGTTTGTATTATTATTATTATTATTATTATTATGCATGTCGTGAGCTTATTTTAAGTTGCTTCCGCTATATCGATTACGATTCATGTTGACATGCACATGTATAGTATCGACGCCTTGTACTCTATGGAGTAGAGTATGGCGGGTGCACTGAGCCAGAACCCTGGTTCGGGCAGGGCGTTACAGTTGGTATCAGAGCTAAGGCTCTAGATCCACGGCGGGAACAGTAAAGCAAGCACATAGAAGTTAAGTGATGATCTTAGAACTTAAGATAATCTTAGACCAATAGTGATATCCTTAGATTAAGATCCTCAAAATGGTTAGGAATAGCTAGATGAAATTTAAAATTTTACTTGGATTATTAAGTCCCTAATTAAAAAAAAATTCTAATTTTACAAATTTTGAACTAAGCAGGAAGACGAATTGATTTATTCTGTAAATTATTACTAATAATATTACTGTCGATAGGATGTCTTCACGACCTAGAGGTACCCCGCGCGCTGACAGAGCTGCACAGTTACCCCCTCCTCCACCGCCACAGATACCTCCGCAGACAGGACCAATTCCACTTTACACAGAGCATGTGCCTCCACCCCCACAGCAGCAGGGTTAGGGAGATTTTCAGCAGGCTGTTTTACAAGCTTTGGTGCAGATAGGACATGCGGTAGGTAACAATGGCCACCAGAATCACACGGCACCTTCACCGCCACCACCACCACCTACACCACAGCATGGCACTCGTTTCTTTTACGGAGAGATGAAGAAGGCTGGCATCCCTAACTTTGAAGGTGGATCTGACCCTGGCATAGCCGAGAAATGGCTAAAAGAAGTATATAATAATTTTGAGCTGATTCAAGTACCAGAAGAGATAAAAGCTCATGTTATCAAGCCCTTTCTGACTGGTGAAGCCGATCAATGGTGGACCACTAATTGGCAGCATTTGCCAGCTCCAGTTACTTGGGAGCGATTTCTGAGAGAGTTCCGTAAATTCTATATTCCACCATCAGTTACCTTACAGAAGATAGGGATGTTTGAGTCTCTGGTCCAGACGTCTGGTATGACAGTGGCAGACTATGCTAACCGATTTAATGCATTGGAAAGATATGTTCCAGCGATTATAGGGGATGAGCAACTGAAGATGATCAAGTTTGAGAGAGGACTGAACCCACGCATTCGCACATGGATTGTGAATGCCAACCCAAGAGATTTTTGTTAATTACTGGATGCCTGCTATCGGGTAGAGAGGGTCATTAGGCGTGACGCTGATACCCGGGGCAAGAGGCCCCAAGAGTTTGGAGATGGTCAGTTTGGTAAAGGGGCTAAGACTGTTAGAGGAGATGATGGACGTACACGTCAGCAGAATTATCAGTAGCAACCTCAACCGCAACGCCAGCCACAACAACAACGTCCACCACAGGCGAATCTGATTCCGAGATGCCCTAAGTGCCAGAAACCGCATATAGGAGCATGTTTGCTGAAGATTGGAGCTTGATTTGACTATGGCAAGATTGGTCACATAATCAAAGACTGTCCTGAACCCAGGAAGGGACCCTAGAGGGCCGCACCTCAGCAGAGAGATGGCCCAAGGGCCAATGCCAGAGTACATGTGATGACAGATGAGGAGGTTCTGGATGCCACAGACGTTGTGACAGGTATAATTTATTTTGAATAGTTTATGATATTATCTTATTGCTTAGGAATTGCATATTTGAGTTATGAATTGCTTCAGGTGTTATATTAACAAACAACATACCTGCCAACATATTATTTGATAGTGGTGCAAGCCATTCCTTTGTATCGAAAAGGTTTGCTAAGAACCTTGATAGTTGTCCGACTTGGCTGGATACGCCTTATCGCGTTCAAGCAGCTGGTGACCAGGTGATCATTTCACATCATATATATAAGAATTGCGAGATAGAAATGGGAGGACAGAAGTTCAAAGTTACCCTAATTTCTATACAGATTGGGGACTTCGACCTTATTCTAGGCATGGATTGGTTGTTCAAACACCATGCCTACATTGATTGTTGTGGTAAGCATGTGATGATTAAGGATCCAATGCGAGAAGAAGTGATTTATTAAGGGAACTCCAAGATGAAAAAGATACCACAGAATATTTATCTGACGGCAGCAAAAGCGTTTCGATCACTGAAGAAGGGTAGCGAAGGATTCCTTGTGTATGCTCTTGGTAAGGAGTCCGAGACCCCATCAATTGACAGTATTCCAGTAGTCAAAGAGTTCACCGATGTATTTCCAGATGATCTACCAGGCTTGCCTCCGGACAGAGAGATTGAATTTGAGATTAATGTTGTTCCAGGAGCTGAACCAATCTCAAAGGCACCGTATAGAATGGCCACAGCCGAATTAAAGGAATTGAAATCACAGTTGCAAGAGTTAATAGATAAGAAATTCATACAGCCAAGTGTATCACAATGGGGAGCTCCAGTGTTGTTCGTTAAGAAGAAGGATGGCAGCATGCGACTCTACATTGATTATCGAGAGCTGAATAAAATCACTATCAAAAATAGATATCCACTGCCTCGAATCGACGATTTGTTCGATCAATTAAGGGTAAGTAATTTAAATAATTAAATAAAAAATATATATAAATGTTATAAATATCAATATAACCTTTCGTACAGGGTGCTAAAATGTTCAGCAAGATTGACCTTCGCTCTGGTTACCATCAGTTGAAGATCAAGTCGGAAGATATCGCTAAGACTGCTTTTCGTACAAGATATGGACATTATGAGTTCTTAGTAATGCCGTTTGGACTGACCAACGCACCCGCAGCATTCATGGATCTGATGAACACAGTATTTCGAGATCAGTTGGATAAGTTCGTGGTGGTATTTATTGACGATATTCTGATATACTCACCGGATGAAGAGACCCATGCAGAGCATCTAAGAATAACACTGAATGTATTAAAAAAGAAGCTGTTATATGCTAAACTCAGCAAGTGCAAATTTTGGCTCCATAGTGTTGCATTTTTGGGTCATGTTGTGTCTAAGGATGGTATCTCAGTAGACCCGAAAAAGATTGAGGCTATTACGGAATGGCCGAGGCCGACAAATGTGACTGAGGTTAGGAGTTTCTTAGGACTTGCAGGTTATTATCGGAAGTTTGTTGAGGGATTTTCACGGATTGCAGTTCCATTAACTCGATTGACGTAGAAAAAGACGCGATATGATTGGACTTCTGATTGCGAACAGAGCTTCACCGAACTTAAGAAGAAATTGACATCGGCACCAGTATTAGCACAACCAATCTCAGTAGAGGGATTCGTGGTATATAGCGACGCTTCGAAGAATGGACTAGGTTGTGTATTAATGCAGAAAGAACGAGTAATCGCATATGCATCAAGACAGTTGAAACCCTATGAACAGAATTATCCCACGCATGATTCTGATTTAGCGGCAGTTGTATTTGCGCTTAAGATATGGAGACATTATTTATATGGAGAGAGATGCGAAATCTACACGGATCACAAGAGTTTGAAATATCTTTTCACTTAAAAGGAACTAAACATGAGGCAGTGAAGATGGTTGGAGTTGATGAAAGACTATGATCTCGCTATCCATTATCATCCAGGTAAGGCGAATAAAGTGGCAGACGCATTGAGTAGGAAGTCAAGTCATGCTAGGCAGACGCCTCTAGAGAGAGAGATAGCCGAGTTTGGATTGGATGTGGTTGACTCGACTGCAAATATTCTGGCTAAATTGATGATCACTCCCACTTTAATTGATAGGATTAAAGAGGTGCAAAAGAATGATTCTGAGTTAATGATCATTGTCAAGCAGTTTGAAGAACGACCGGTGAAGGATTTTCAGTTGCATAATGATGGCAGTCTTTGGTTCAAAGAGAGATTGTGTGTGCCAAACATTGATGGAATTAAAAGAGAGATCATGACCGAAGCTCACAACTCACGGTTATCTATACATCCGGGAGCAACAAAGATGTACCAGGATCTTAAAAGAAATTATTGGTGGAACGACATGAAGCGTCACATTGCGGAGTTTGTGGAGAGATGTCATACTTGTCAACACGTTAAAGCAGAACATCAGAGGCCGGCAGGACTATTACAGCCATTAGAGATTCCGGAGTGGAAATGGGAGCATATTACGATGGATTTTTTTACCGGACTTCCTAAGACTCGCAATGGTAATGATACGATTTGGGTAATCATGGATCGTCTCACTAAATCGGGACATTTCTTATCCATGTCAATCCAGACATCCATAGAAAAGCTGGTGAGTATGTATAGGAATGAGATAGTCAGCCTACATGGAACACCTGTTAGTATCGTGTGCGATAGAGATCCACGTTTTACTTCGCGATTCTGGAGAGCTTACCAAAATGCCATGGGTACCGAACTCCGGATGATTACAGCATTTCATCCGCAGACCGATGGACAGTCAGAACGTACCATACAAACATTGGAAGATATGCTACGCGCTTGCACTTTGGATTTCAAGGTTAGCTGGGACAAATCAGTGAAGTTAATTGAGTTCTCTTACAATAACAGCTATCACAGTTCTATTGGTATGGCACCCTTTGAAGCATTGTATGGAAGGAAGTGTCGATCTACATTATATTGGGTTGAAGTTGGCGAGAGAACTATTATGGGTCTGGAACTGGTGGAGCAGACTCTGGAAAAGATCAAAGTGATACGTGATAGATTGAAAGCTGCTCAAGACCGTAGCAAAAGTTGGCCGGATACAAAAAGACGACCGATTGAGTTTGAAGTAGGCGAGAAAGTATATTTGCGGGTTTCACTGACCAAGGGCGTGATTAGGTTTGGGATTAAAGGAAAACTGAGCCCTAGATTTATTGGTCCTTATGAGATACTAGAGAAAGTTGGAGTGGTTGCATATCGGTTGGCCCTACCTCCTACATTATCCCAAGTACATAATGTGTTTCACGTATCTCAGTTGCGGCGATATGTATACGATCCGGATCATATACTAAAGCAGCAGCCCGTAACTATTAAGGATGACGTTACGTATGAAGAAGTTCCTATACGGATCGTGGACCGTAAAGAACAGGTGCTGAGGAAACGGACAATCCCCTTCGTGAAAGTACAGTGGAGTAATCATACGGAACGAGAAGCGACTTGGCAGCCGGAGCAGAAAATGCAGAAGCAATATCAACAACTTTTCGTATGAGGTACGTAAGTTTCGAGGACGAAACTTTTTATAAGGGGGGAAGAATGTTACAGCCCGGAAAATTCGTTATGTCATAACAACCTCCAATACCGTAAACATAATCTCGTAGGTGTACGATTCATTAGCGAATATATCATAAACGTTTGAATCTACACAATAAAAACTCAAATTACATTAGTTAGTAACAACTTAAACTATTAGTATAAATTAAATCTAAAAGAAATACATGATACAACAATTTTATACTACTTTAAATAAAAGAAAATAAAATACATACATGAAAGAAAAAGAAAAGGAAAATGAAAAGGAAGGTGAAGACAACTTGTCTTACACGTTAAACATTTAGCATAAAAAAATTTGCATGCTTAAGAATCTTGTCATAAAACCCATCCCTTCAACCCATACTTGCCAAAAGTTTGTCTCCCACCCCATTTTCCCCCATGCTTGGCTGGCCACACCCCTTAGAAAAGTAGGATATTATTTCTTCTTTAACCCCTCACATAATTGCATCTTCAACCAACCAATTTCATACCATCTCCAAGGAAAAACTCAAGAACACTCCAACACCCCCTTCTTCCCTATAGTGGCCGAAAGTTTTGCCTTCAATAAGGAGAAGATTTTCTTCTCCTTTCTTCACACCAACATCACTCAAATCAAGTACCATAAACACTTCATCAACTAAGAAGGATTCAAGAAGGTTGTAGCATCTAGAATCAAAGGAAATCAAGGTAAGAACTTTATAATGTTTAAGTTTGATTCTTCTATATAATTAGTTTCATAAGTTGCTCACTAACCCTCCTTTTAAACCCTATAAACCGTGTATACTAGGAAGGAAGGAAGAAGAACTCTCTTCCAAACCAAGTGAAGGAACCATCTTCTGAGTGTAAGAAAGGTGAACCAAGGCAAGTACTCTTCCTAGATTCTTCATGGCTTTCAAAATCTAATACTTATGTTCATATCAAAAATGGGATCATCATGTAGTATGTTCAAGTTTTGTTCTAAGAATAAGGAAAAATCTATGATTGTAAGTGATATAAATATATAAATATATGTAATTATACCTATAAAAGGCTATATATATATATATATAAATCTATATACGGTGAGTTTATATATATACATACATAGGTGCATACATACGGTAGTATACATATATATACAAATAGATATAAACTTTGAACAAATGATATGAAATAAAGAACCTTAAGAAAGGTATACAAAGAATACAACTTTTGTTGTTTTAAATATGTTTTCTTTTATGATGATCATCATGTTTGTATGTTGATGTATTTTAGTGTTCATATGTTTCAAGATCATGTCTTTAACATGTTTATGTATGCATCATAAGCATGATTTATATACATGGTCTAAATGGTTGTTTGATGATCATCATCTTCATATATACACCACATATACCTGACCAAGTGGCCTATTTGAGTATTTCATTTGAGTTTCATCATTCCATCCACAAGATGTACAATAGATGATGAATATGGCTCAAGAAGTACATTTGTATGTTTTCCATCATGTTTATGTTTATATATATTTTCTAGTTGTTATAATCTTAAGATTAAGAAAAAGGATAAAAAGCAATATATATACATACAACTTAGAACATGTACATAAAAGGAAGAAAAATGAAATATAAATAGGTATAATACTAGGCCAAACTTTCGGCCTATAGTGTAAAAATGAAAGAAATGAATTGTGACATGTTAAAGAAGTATACATGGATATAATTCTACATATATATACGCGGTTTAAGTCATCAAGAATATAAATCATCTTATATATGTACATAGTATTTCATGTATATATATACACACACACACACACACACATAAGGATATATATTCGGCCTTTCAGCAGCAGGTCGGCTAGTCTTATTGAAATCTGTAATTGCCGCATTACCCCTACATGTCATCGCGGCGGGTGGTTTACTTAAATCGGTGATTAAGGTGATACATCGCAAAATGGCTGCATTCTTTTGGGGACGTCGACACCATTGGGTCTCTTGGTCTACTATTTGCAAGCCGCGGGATGAAGGGGGTTTAGGTCTACAAGACATAAACATGTTACAACAAGCATATCATTGCAGAATATGGTGGTCATATCAACACAATTCCACACTATGGAGCAAATACATGCATGCCAAATATGAGCACCGGCAAGATTATCTACCACGGTTAATGGATTCACCCATATGGAAGATTATTTGCCGAGTTCATTTCTTTTGCCTAACACAATCGGACAGCCAGGGAGGCTATATTACATGGTTACCAACTCCAATGGGAGAATTTTCTCTAAAAAGTGCTTATGATACTTGCCGAATATCTTCTCCTAAACTGCTCTCTGCTACATTTATTTGGTTCAAGCATCACTCTCCTTCTGTTCAACTGTTTTTATGGCATCTTTTTGATTCGGCAATACCTTTTGAGGATTATATTGGACAATATTCAACGGCTCGTCCAACACAATGCCCATTCTGTAGAAGCGAATCAGCCACGGTGGATCATGTCTTCCTATATTGCTCTTATGTGCGACCCCTATGGCACTATTTTGAAAGTGAGCTACATTGTCCTCTTTCATCCTCATTACGGCTTCGTCAGTATCTTCTTTCTTGGTGGTATCGTTCATCCTTCACTTCTCTCATTGGCGTTTATAAAATCGTTATCCCAGCAATTATCATATATAACATTTGGTGCGGTTATACCTCCATAGTCTATGGGGACAAGACTCAGATCACGGAAACCTCATTGCAGCATTCCATACGCTATGATATTACCTTGTGGCACAAAAAACTCGAGGGTTCCAAAATTGCTACGGGCTCATGACAGCATTTCTCTTGGCTGTCGGCGTTTCGCCATCCGAGACCTTTGATGATTCGCTGGGTAACCCCACCATCTGGTAGGTTGAAATTAAATGTCGATGCTGCAGTGGGTAGACATTATTCAGCAGGGAGTGCGATATTGCGGGATCATATGGGTTCATGCATTGGAGCGATTTCTTTTAGACTTCCTCCCTGTGCCCCACTACATGCAGAGATTCAGGCAGCTATATTTGGAGTTCTTTATTTTCTTCCATTCAACCGTATGATTATCCTGGAGTCGAATTGTGCTCAGCTGATAGATCGTTTGTCACGGCAGCATCATGTCCATGGAGACTATCATCTTCGCCAGCTACATACACTGGTTCATCTTCATCGGCTTTATTACCATCACATTTATCGCGAGGCAAATATGGCAGCACATTACTTAGCAAACATGCTATGTTAAATCCCCGTACTCAGTATTATACTTTTCATACTCTGCCATCACTAGTACGTGCTGCAGTCTCATTAGATCTCACTTTCTCTCACTTGCGCGTTTCTTGACGTTCCGCAGTCTTCCTATATGGATTGGCCGCATTTTCAGACTTACTGCCTGTATCCTTTGGGATCCAGGCAGGCACGGTATGGTTGTGTATCCATTCCTCTACATTCTGTGCTGCTTCTTTCGCATACATAACATGCCTCATTTTCTTTTCCTTGGCACGACCTGGTTATCATGTGACACAACACCTTTCCCATCATCCATTCGAGGACTGCATTGCTGGCTCATATACTACTTGTGTGATGACCACATGGAGAAGAATGTTTATTTTCGTGGAGCTGGAATTTCAACACTGTCGCCTTGGCTCCTTAGTCAAGGCGACTTGGGTATGCTTTTTGACTTCCTGCTTATGTTTATTACATTACTCACGGATGTTGGACTAATATACTATATCCACTATCACGAGGTACATTTCATCCTGCTTCACACAATCTCCAACGGTGGGCGTCCTACGGCAATATGGCAATCACTTCCAACTTGGACAACAACGACCCCAACATCTGCAACCTACGGCTTCTATACACTACATATCAGTGATAGCTGTATAAATATGTACGCTTTTTCCTTTGCCAAGGTTTTATCCACAAGGGTAGTTTTACTTGGCAAGGTTTTAATGCGGCATATCATATACGACTGGAGATATGTTATCATTGGATTTTTATATCATGTATTCGCATACTCTAACAATTGTAATATGGTTTTCCTCCGCCAAAAGTGAGGCCTCCACAATAAAATTTCCGTTTGAATAAAAAAAGGATATATATTCGGCCTTAGGGCCCTTTAAGAATTCAAAAATGTCCTTAAAGTTAAATGTGATGGACACTTATATGTAAAAGGTGTGGTAATGAATAAAGTATGGTGTAAGTTGAGGTATTTGTATGTGGGAAGTTAAAGGAATTAGGAATCGAAGGTTAATCCCCTCAAGTGTTGGAATATGAGTTGTATTTGGAAATACAAATTAAGAAAGTGGTGATGGATGAAAAATGAGGTAAAGTGGGCTGTTTTGGTGGTATGGCCGAATGGCCACCTTGAATGGTCAAAGTGGGAATTTCTTTAAGTTATGATATGTAGGATGAAAATAAGTAAGTGATGTTATAAGATGTAGTTTACCATAACACCTCATACGAACAAGTCTCGTGTTACACGAAAATAAAGTTTGAAAGTTGTTTTGCGCATATCATGTTTTAAAAGTTCATATGCATGTGAATAATAAACACGAGACGATCGATTTCATTGACACACGATATGTTATGTTATGTTCATGATTATGACTATGTTATGTTCGCCGGCGTGACTTTGGTATCGGAGTGGTAAATGTCAGGGGCATATGATTACGTATATGGCTGAGTGTAACACCGGGTCTGGGACACGAGATCTCCGTCATAGCGCGTCACCGTTTGTACATGTACTTATGTTTATGAAGTTTTATGTCGTACATGCACTATATAGGAAATCGATCGGTATGTCGTGTGTTATTATTCTTATGAAAAGTGCTATAGCCAATGATGAAAATGTTATGTCTTCATGTTATGAAAAATGTCATGTTATGCAAGTTATGAATATGTCATTTTACGCAAGTTATGAAAATCATGTCAAGTTATGAAATGTCATGTTTATGAAAGGTCATGTTTACGAAAAGTCATTTTATGAAAAGTCATGTTTACGAAAAGCCATTTTATGAAAGGTCATGTTTTATGCATCATGTCATGATCATGTCCCTTAGATAGTGAGTAGTGTATTTGTACAATCATGATGCCTTAAGATGACTAAGGAAGATTATATAAACGTAGAAGTGATGATTGTAAGTTATGACCTTAGTGTAAGACGGATTAGTGTTCAAGTATGGAAGGTAGGCTAAGGATATGCTGAGGAAGAATGATATGACCCATAAGGTATGATGCAAAATCTTATGTTCTGTTTTATTCTTATATATAATGCTATCATTTGTAAATGGAGATGTAATTATGTATGTTGTTACTTTATTACTACTTGTCTTCCCATGTATGATCCACATGAAGTATCTATAAAGAATACTTGCTGAGCGATTAAAAGATGGTAGTTATCGCTCATACTTGCCTCTTAACATTTCAGAGAACAGGAACCCTGATGCCGTGTTCATTGAGGAAGAACCCCAGATAGAGTATCCGTGAGCGGAGATGTAGGCTGAAGCTATGTACCTGTTGTGTGAGCTTTATTTCATTGTGATGTAATAAGACTATCGTGAGAAGCTGTATTTGTGGTTTGTGTGGATTTGAACGGTTTGTATTATTATTATGCATGTCGTGAGCTTATTTTAAGTTGCTTCCGCTATATCGATTATTATTCATGTTGACATGCACATGTATAGTATCGACTCCTTGTACTCTATGGAGTAGAGTATGGCGGGTGCACTGAGCCAGAACCCTGGTTTCGGGCGGGGCGCTACAGCCGAGCTGAATTTAAGTCAACTTGAATAAAACTTGGTGAAGTGAACATTGCTGTGACCGAGCTGGATAGTACAGAGCTGAATAGTGCTAGCTGAGTTGCATAGCAAAGATTATCTCGGACAGAAGCATTGCCATACTGAGCTGGACAGCAGCAATGCCGAGCAGAGCTGGACAGCAAAGCATTGAGCATAGCTCGCAGCGCATTAGAAGTTTACGAGATAGAATATTCCTTCATTGGAGATTTGATTTAAGAGAAACCTGTCAAACTCTCCATAATTATCTTTTGTAAGGAATATCCGATAGAGTCCTATTCATGGTAATGTAGCAATGGAAAAGGAAAACCCCATCAATCATGTTGATCCTTTACTACCTATAAAATCCCCTGTTAAGCGCAGAATTGATGTAACTGAAATCTCAGTTGGTCAATAGTGAATTTCTTGGCTTGCGGCCGCCGTGAGTTTTTCTTCCTTTGAGAGTTTTCCATGTAAAATTGTGTGTTCTTCGTTTATTGTTTTCTTTGTTTATTGTTCATTACGTTTGTATCACAATAGCGTAATTGCTCGTTTTTGATAACAATCATCGTGGTTGTTTCTACTGTTCTACAACCCCAAACAAATAATTCATACATTTTAAAAAAGCAGAAGGATCCGTGTGACTCAGAAAAAATGTAATGACGAATTTAGGTTCCATGTGGAGGTAATTGAGGTGACCAAATTTAGGTTCTCTTCTTATTTCTTATTTTATGAACTTTTATGTCTATATTCTTCTTTCTGTCATTTACACTTTTTGTACTTCGACAAGTTGTTTGAATTTCGAATGATACTAATTCATTACAAACTCGATAAGAATTTGATCTGATTGTAGTTTTGTATTTTTCTCTGTGTCAGGTTATCGTATTTGTTCTGATCTCAAGCTTTCTTGTACTTATATCAATGGAGGATAATTAGCCATTGAACAGATCTTTAAGAAAGAATGAGCAGGCCCTTCCACATATATAGTTGGACCATTCTCTTGTTTATATATGCTTTTATTCCATCCATATTCAAATTTATTGGAAAAATTTAAGCCTGATTAAATATCTGGCAAAAGATTGTCTGATTAAATTACTAATTTCATATTCCTCAGCTCTCCTGGATTTATAGAAGGGTTACAGAGCATACTGGTGGGGTACTTGAAATATTTGTTGTATATGGAAAAGAAACACGCTTTTCTTTATTACAACAATAAAATTACCTTATTACCTTAGAGGCTCCCGCCTATGGCGTGGACGCTTTTCTTTATTGTTAAAATTAATCAAGGAACTTTGGCCCTTATGCTATAACTCAGTTGATATTTGAATTGATACATTACTCTAGAATAAAGGAACTTTGATTTGATCGACTCAACTCCTTTCTGTTGGGATATGAAATGTTTTGATGATGTTAAAAGATGTTGTGAAAGGGTTAAATGGAAATTCATACTTGGAGTTTGAAGCAAAATGAGAAAACACACTGTGAGACATCAATCTCTCACATGGATCGGTTGATGTGTACATCAATCTCTCAGAAAGAGACATGAATCGATCTATGTTGAGATTGGTTAAGTTTGGAACTTTCCGTCCAACGTCGATCTCTCAGCCTGAAGGACATCGATCGATTGACATCACGTGAGTCTCTCAGGAAGAGACGTCGATCGATCGACGTTAGGAAGTTTCAAAACCAGAAAGTTTCTGGAAGACATCGACGTCTTCTGGAAGACATCGATCTCTAAAGCCAGGGGACATCAATCGATCGATGTACATCAGTCTCTCAAAGAAGAGACATCAATCGATCATTGTACTGTAGCTTCAAAACTGCAAACTTTCTGGAGGACGTCGATCTCTCAACACAGGCACATGGATCGATCGATGTCTCCCAGAATTCAAAATTTTATGACCGTTGGAACAAAATCCAAGGGAGATTTATGATGTGTTCTCTCTCCAATCTTGCTCAAATTTCTTGTAGACTTTAATCCAATATAATACATGCTTCCCTTGACTATTTTATCCATGTCTAAAATTCTCTAGGGTGGCTATTGAGGATCAAATCACTCCATTGGGTGGCTAAAGGCTATTTCAATTTTGCAAGATTTGGAGATTGACTTGAAGACATGGTGAAGGCTCCAAAACGTGGTGAACTCCTCCTATAAATGGATGAAGCTTGGATGAGGCAAATACACACTTTCATCACCATCAAGCTTCATTGTTCATTGTTGTATATTTCTCATATGTGTAAAAGTGTTTAAAGCGTGTTAAGCTTTTCTTTGTTCTTCATTTTTGCATATTGAGAGATAGAGAGTCTAACACAAGAGGAACCATAAATATTTGATCTCTTGCTTGTGTTTAGACTAGTGAGAAAGTATGAACCCCATTACTTTTAAACCCACTCTGAAAAAGTTCTTGAAGAGAACTTTGTTGAAGTTATGAGGTAACAAGAAATTGTTCTTGCTCAGGGCTGTACTTGCACAAAGGTGTTTTGTGCAAGAAGTTGTTGTAGTGGTTGCTTACACTAAGGTGTTGGTGTAAGTATTGCTGTGGTTGCTTTTATTAGCTTTAATAAGAAGAGTAGTTGTTGAAAATCCACTTTGGTAACAAAGTGGTAGTGGAATAGAATCATTTACGATTCGAACCACTATATATCTGATGTACTCATTCATTGTTTCTCATCTTCCATTCTTGCTTTGATTTTGAATTCCATTTGAATTGAGCCACACAAGAAAATTCCGCAAAATTGTCAAACACTATATTCACTCCCCCTCCTCTAGAGTGTGTTACGGACCTAACACTTTCAGATGGGGATAGGATCACCTCATCGCAAGGGGGGTGCGGTGATGCGCGACGGCACGACACGTGGCAGCAAGTGGGGATGGTGTGATCCTCATCTAGCCTCATCACCCTATGTTGTTGCCACGTGTCGCGCGGTCACAAAAGGAGTGAGGAAAGTTAGGGTGAGAAGATCCAACCATTTCAAATGACTCTACCATAGGTTGAGAAATTACTGACACGACAAGAACCCAAATACCTTTTTTGCGGGATTGAGTTTTGTCTTCTCAGTTTAGAAAAACTACATGCCAACACGTCAGAACACAAAATTACCCGATAAACTATCACGCTAAGCTATCAAACACGAGTTACGGAGCTCAAAAGTGACCATAACAAAACCATCAACCAAAAAAGTCAGGTCCGTGTGTTAATCCAAACACGAGTCGGCAACCTGACTCCTTCGTGTTCAAGTTTTCTTTTGAAACCCATCAATTCGCCAATGCAAACAAGACCTATTTCTCACTCTATACCATTCGTCAAAAAGCCTCCATCATCACCTTTTTGTCTGGATTAAGGTTTATGCTTTAAATCCTTTGTAGTTGCTTTCTCATCAAAAATCAAATTGAGCATTTATACAAATTACAAATCTTCGATAACACCTATAAAAATTTGCAAAATTGTTTTACCGGCATAAATTCTGCACTTTACTCTAGCGCATCACGTGGATGTAGATCTTTGTATAAAAATTTCTTATGGAAAGCCGTCCTTTTACAATCTTATTTGCTTGTACAACTTCAAATCAATTAATTTATTTTAGTTTCTTATACATTTTCTCATGGAGAGCCGGCAATTCACATGGTTAATTTGTTGTGTATTGAGGCCGATAAATGGAGCCCCAACGTAAAGGATGAGCACCTAAGGAATTTGCACGAACAACAATATCAGGGAGGTAGTACGAAAGGGATCCTCTTTGTTTCATTCTTCTGTTCTTTTTTGTTTTTTTATCTTTAACCACATTTTCAATATTGTACTTTGTAGTTGGGTTTTTGTATCTTCTCCGTGGCTTGCTGATGATAATCATGATTTTATGATATTTGATTTAAAATATGGATCTAAAAGAATGGAAGTCTTCTATTAGTATTACATTACTTGGAAGCCCTCAAATTTTCTGCCCTTAATTTGCAGAGGAAATTGAGGCTGGTGGAAGAAAATTTAGAAAATTTCTTCAAGATGCTGGTGAAGATGAAGGTCATGTAAGGTGTTACACGACCCCTGATCCCTGCACTTTCTCAGACGCAAAACATTCTGACTCATGTAATATGGCTGGTAATTCAGTCTATTGCGTGTGCAGTCAAGCAGTGTCACCACCAATATGTCTGGATGCCAGATATCCTCCACCGGAATAGAAGTTTACGTATCTCAATATATATCTGAGTGTCAAGATTATGTCTTTACAGTTGTGTCCTCCCACAGTTTAAGTGTGTGAGGATAATGTCAAAGCAGTTAATCACTACTTGTCAAATGTATGAGTCTTGTAGTTTTAAAAGTATCGAGTCAAATATCGAGTTATAAAATATCGAGTCAAAGAATTGTGTGTTATGTAACCACACCTATATTGTTGAGATTATCGAGTCATGTTAGTGTATTACTGAAACCAAACTAAATAAAGCAAACTAAATAAAGATATATATTGAGTGGCTCAAATGTTCTCGGATTTAAATATGCGTTCTCTTTTCATTCTATACCTTTATGATATGGATACATTAAGCATGCTGCACTCTCATTGTTCATAAATTCTTCCTTTTTCTTTCTGCATTTTTCAGATAAGATATAAAAGACACTTCAAACATAGAAAAAACATGCACACACACGCATGTATATATATACATATATATATACATATATATATATACATATATATATATATACACATATACACACACACACACATATTGTTAGAATATGTTAAGTTTTGATGATTTGCACAATTGACACTTCAAACACCTACATAAGGCGCCTAATGTGAAGTGTGTGAAAGTCAGTACACTTCGAACGCCTACATAAAGCACCTAATGTATAGTGGCTGGAGACCGTTACACTTCGAACGCCTGCATAAGGCGTTTCATGTGAAATGTTTGGATTCCAGTACACTTCGAACGCCTACATCAGGCGCTTCATGTGCCAAAGTGAAAAACAATACACTTTGAACGCTTAACAAGGCGCTTCATGTGTATTGCCAAGTCAAATGAACTTTTCCCTCCAAAATGGGTACGTACATCAAGTTTTAGAAAAAGTCAGAACTACTTCGAACAAGTATGAAGGTGAGATGAGGCATTTCATGTGACTTCGAACGAGTTCTATTGTCCACTTAAGGCGCTCTATGCAACATCGAACGCCTGTTCAAAAACACATTAAGCGCTCCATGTCACATGAACGCTTGTTCAATAAACAGTTAAGGCGCTTCATGTGACTTATGATACAAATGTATTATGCTACATTTTCTAACGTTTACTTGACATTTGTGCCCTCTTTTTTAGTGCAATTTCACATGTTCTCTCTCTCTTTTGGAGAATGTCACCCTTCGTATTTAAGCTTTCAAGAAGAAGCTTCTCCAAGAAGCTTGTATCAATCCAAGAGAAGATCTCCAATGATGAGGACATGCCATCATAAAGAGACAAAGCCCATTATTGGCCACTGTAGGGTTCAAACGGCTGAAAATTTGAAGGTAGATAAGACAAGAGTTTCATCTCCTTCATCTCCAACTTTCTACTTTCTAAAGCTCTCAAAATAGTTGTATTGTGATTTTACTTTATTTGTGAGAATTGTATTGTAAAGAAGAAGAGTGTTCTTCTTGTTGTGTGAAGATTGTGAGAGGCTAAGTGTAGATTGTTGGTCAAGAAGCAAGGGTGCTTCTTGTTTGAAGAAATCCAAACCTTGGAGGGTTAGTTGATAGTGTGGTGGTGCACTATGCTTCCTACAAGAATTCTTTGATGGCAAAGAAGTTCTTTGGAGGCTAGACTTCAAGGGATTGGCTTTCTTGGTTGTGGTCTAGGCGAGTTGCCTAGTTTTCTTTGTATTTGGATTTTGATTTGATTGTTGTTTCTCCCAAAGAAATAACAATCCTCCATTCAAAATACTTCTTGTGAAAAATCAAGAAGGTAGAGGAGTAGAGTCATTTTGACTTGAACCTCTATACATATTGTGTTCTTTATTATTCCGCAAGTTTTATTCATTTAAAGAACACATCCAAGTATCGATTTGCACTCAAAAGAAATCCAAGAAAATATCCATACTTGGTGAATACTCTATTCAACCCTCCTTCAAGTGTGTTCTAAGGGACCTAACAATTGGTATCAGAACGAAATCTTGAGTATTTGTGTCCAAATAGCAAGATTTGATCTTTAAGCATGGATCCCTTTAGTTTTGAAGTTCCTAGTTCTCCTAGTGGTGATCCCTCTAGACGTAGAAGGCAAGAGTCACTACTCCTGTAGCGCCCCGCTCTCGAGCTCCATCCTCGATAACGGTGCACCTGCCGTATCTCACTAGGGAGAATACAAAGTGTCACATCAACCTGTTAAATGTCAGTGCTGACATAGAAAATTTTTCTTTTCTTTCGGCGGAAACGATAAATCACAACACTAATTTGAATTTAACGAACCTCAAGAAAATAACGACATTGTTACTAGGCTGACCAGGCCTTACAAATCAAGGTCAAATGTCTAAGTTAAAAGTCTGAAAATATTTCCAAAGTGATACTGGAAAATAAAATGTCTGTGTCAACCCTCAGAATATCATAACCAGTCCATCTCCACGCTCGCTACAAACGTAGCTACGAGTCACTCAGCCCATTCCACGGTATCGGACCCATCCTCAACGAAGATATAGTCATACTCCGTCTCGGCTTCACCTGGAATAGTAGGGGGTGAGTGATGGTAATCACCCAGTAGGTGCCTCTCAAAACAATACAAAGCTTATATACCCAAAAAGATATCGACACATAATCACATAAGACAAGATAGCATGGCTTATACGGAAAAGTAAAACACTCCACATAAAATACGCAAGTACGTGATGCATGCTCAATCAACGTGTCACACGCAACGAGAATCATGTCATGCAATATGTCCCTAGACCTATATGCTATGCATGCTCCCGGGTCCTAAATCAGTGTCATGGTCTCTAGCCACCACTTTCTGTTTGGACACCCGCGCCCTATAGACGCAGTATGTCTCATGACACCCATGTCCTATAGACACAGTATATCATCCCGGCACCCACGCCCTATAGACGCAGTATACCTCATGCAAGAGAACCCCGGCGTCATGGTCACTAGCTACCACTTACTGTTTGGACACCCACGCACTATAGACGCAGTATGTCGCATGACACCCATACCCTATAGACACAGTATGTCATCCCGATACCCACGCCCTATAGACGCTGTATACCTCAAGAGAACCCCGGCATCATGGTCATAACCCCCACTTACCGTTTGGACACCCACGCCCTATAGACGCAGTATGTCGCATGACACCTATGCCCTATAGACACAGTATGTCATCCCGGTACCGACGCCCTATAGACGCAGTATACCTCATGCAAATGCACGTGCCATGGATGCAAGAGAAAGGAAAAAACAGTTGGATGTCATCCCCTAACGTCGATCGATCGACGTCCAGCTAGGATACATCGAACCCTCACCCAGCTGACGTCGATCGATCGATGTCCATCTGAGACACATCGATCGCTCACCTGCTGGACATCGATCGATCGATGTCACCGTTTTTCAGGATTCCCATTCTGCGATTCCTGCAGTCCATTCAGCCACACCATCCCACAATTCTCACTCACCCATATTTCCATACACACACAGGCGACAACAAGATCACGATAAAATCAAAAATCAAAGCACAGAGAATAGACACGTTGGAACACATCAATAGGATCATAATTGAATTAAGAATTAAAGAGCAACAACACATAAAAATACCGTTTTGCCTATGCAATCTTCATACCATTTTGAGGGAATAAATAGTATGCACATACCTCGATCCTAGCAAGAATTGATATATACGAGAGATGTTGGTGATCTTGTTAGGGTTGTGATTTTCTCCTCTTGAACCTTGGATCAAAGATCCTTCTTTTCTCTTTTCTTTTCCTCTTGGCCGAAATTGATAGGGAGAAGGGGAGAGGGAGGCAGCCGATTTTTTTGAGAGAGAGGGATTAGGGTTTGTCAAAATCCAAAAATGAGGGATTGTAGGGAGGGAAGGAGAGAGTTATGAGGGTGAGAAATTTAAGGTGGATTGAGAGGGGATTAGGGTAATTGCTGACTAAGTTAAATTTAAGATAAGATAGAATTTTTTTTATACGGCCGTAACATCTACCCCCTTACAAAAAGTTTCGACTTCGAAACTTGCCGTACCTTACTCAAAGAGGTGGGGATAGCAGTCGCACATTTGCTCTTCTAGTTCCCATGTCTCTTCATTCTCTCGGTGGTTGCTCCATTGAACGTTGACATAGGGAATAATGCTTCTTCTCAGTTCCTGATCCTTCCGGTCTAGAATTCTGATTCGTACCTCTTCATAGGAAGCATCGGGCCTGATCTTGAGTGGCTGAGCATCTAATACATGACTTGGGTTGGATACGTACCTCCTCAACTGTGAAACGTGAAATACGTTATGCACCTGAGCCAGCATCAGGGGTAATGCTAGTCTGTAGGCCAAGTCTCCAACTCTCTCGAGTATCTCATAAGGTCCAATAAAACGAGGCTTCAACTTCCCTTTAACTCCAAAACGTGTCACACCTTCCATGGGTGATACTTTAAGGTAGACCTTTTCTCCTTCTTCGAACTCCAGAGGTCGTCTCTTCATGTCGGCCCAACTCTTGCTTCTATCCTGAGCCGTCTTAAGACATTCGCGAATCAATTTCACCTTTTCTTTAGTTTGCTCAATTATCTCCGGAGCCGTCAACACACGCTCGCCAACCTCGTCCTAGTGAACAGGTGACCTACACTTACGTCCATACAAAGCCTCAAATGGTGTCATGCCTATGGCACGGTGATGGCTGTTATTGTAGGAGAACTCTATCAACTTAAGCATGTTGTCCCAGTTCCCCTTGAAATCCAACGCGAACGCCCTCAGCATGTCCTCCAGGGTCTGAATGGTCCTCTCAGATTGACCATCGGTTTGAGGGTGAAAAGCAGTACTCAACCGTAACTCAGTCCCCATTTTCTTCTGATGGGCTGCCCATAACTGAGATGTAAACTTCGGATCACGATTAGATACTGTGCTGACTGGCACTCCATGAAGACAAACAATATTATCGATGTACATAGTTACCAACCTCTCCATATTAAGTCCGGTAGGAATAGGTAAGAAATGAGCGGACTTAGTCAATCGATCCACGATTACCCATATCACATCATTCCCACTCATAGTCTTTGGAAGCCTAACCACAAAGTCCATTGTTACATGCTCCCACTTCCATTCGGGTATCTCTAGTGGTCGCATCAGTCCACCCGGTCTCTGATGTTCTGCCTTAACTTGCTGGCAAACAAGGCACCTTTCCACAAACTCAGCGATGTGCCTCTTCATGCCATACCACCAATAATGTCTCTTCAAATCATTGTACATTTTTGTAGCACCAGGGTGGATAGACAGTTTCGAATTATGTGCCCCTTTCAACAACTCCCTCTTGAGTTCCTCAACATCCGGTACGCACAACCTTCCTTGGTACCACATACTGCCGTCATCATGAACCTGAAATCCATCTAACTGGCTGATTAGAATTCTTTCTCGCGTTTCTCTAATTGCCGCATCGTTCTTCTGTGCCTCCTTAATTTGATCTACCAAGGTTGGAGTGATGATTAGCGCTGCCAGAATATCTGCAGTAGAATCCACAAGATCTAAATCAAATTCTGCCATTTCCTTTTCTAGAGTAGCCTGCCGCGCATGGCTCGATTTCTTACTTAAGGCATTAGCAACTCGATTGGCCTTCCCTGGATGATAGCTGATGGTTCAATCATAATCTTTCAATAACTCTAGCCATCTCCTTTGGCGCATGTTCAACTCCTTTTGTGTGAACATATACTTAAGGCTTTTATGATCAGTGAACACCTCGCACTTCGCTCCATATAAATAGTGGCGCCAGATTTTTAGTGCGAACACCACTGCTGCTAGCTCTAGATCATGTGTGGGATAGTTCTGCTCATCGGGCTTTAGCTGTCTTGAAGCATACGCAATGACCTTGCCATTTTGCATCAACACACATCCTGAAATACAAAAGTTAGACCACATCTTTAATTGTATATAAGATCAACTTGAAATTATATACATTTACCTAGACCGTTCTTAGAAGCGTCACTGTAAATGACAAACCCTTCCGACGCGGAGGGCTGAGCAAGAACAGGGGCTGTGGTCAGTCTCCTTTTTAGTTCAGCGAAGCTCTGCTCGCACTCGGCGGTCCATTCAAACTTCGACTTCTTTTGCGTCAATCGACTCAGAGGCACTGCAATAGATGAGAAGCCCTCGACAAACTTCCTGTAGTATCCAGCCAGTCTGAGAAAACTCCTTACCTCAGTCACATTAGTGGGTCTAGGCCACTCGGTGATCGCCTCTACTTTCTTCGGATCCACAGAAATCCCTTCTTCGGAGACCACATGACCCAAAAAGGCTACGCTTTTCAACCAAAACTCACATTTACTAAACTTGGCATACAATTTGCTCCTCCGAAGGGTCTCTAGAACTTCCCTCAAATGCTCAGCGTGAGTCTCTTCGTCAGGGGAGTATACCATAATATCATCAATGAACACCACAACGAACTTATCCAATTGTTTCTGAAAGACTGTGTTCATTAGATCCATAAAGGCGGCTGGGGTGTTGGTTAGTCCAAAAGGCATAACCAAGAATTCGTAGTGGCCATAACGTGTTCGGAAAGCGGTCTTGGCTATATCCCCTGATTTGATCCTGAACTGGTGATAACCGGATCGCAAATCAATTTTGGAGAATACTCTAGCCCCCTGGAAGAAGTTTCGTTAGTGGTGCAATTTAACGAGTAACCAAAAAGTTTAAATTATAACTCTAACTTACCATTACCCGTAGCTGATCAAAGAGATCCTCGATTCGAGGTAATGGATATTTGTTCTTGATGATGATTTTATTGAGCTCCCGATAATCTATGTATAATCTCATGCTCCCGTCCTTCTTCCTCACGAACGGGACTGGAGCATCCCAGGGTGATACACTGGGTTGGATAAACTTACGATCCAGCAGTTCTTGTAACTGATCTTTCAACTCCTTGAGCTCTGCTGGAGCCATACGGTAGGGTGCCCTGGATATGGTTTCAGCAGCGGGTACAAAATTGATCTCGAATTCTACCTCTCTTTCTGGGGGTAGTCCTGGTAGCTCCTCTGGAAAGACGTCTGTAAATTCCTTTACTACCGGAATTTGATCAATCTACGGAACCTCCTGCTCGTTACCCATTGAGAAAACCAAAAATCCTTCTCTTCCTTTCTTTAGTGCTCGAAACGCCTGAGCCGCTGTCAAATAAAGCTTTTAGGGTGTCTTCTTCAATTTAGGGTTCCTTTGAAAAGTCGTTTTCCCCAACTCCGATGTTTTCATGTGGACCTGGAGTCGCCGGCAATCAATAGTGGCATGATATTTTGCCAAGAAGTCCATGCCCAGAAAAACGTCAAAGTCGTGCATTTGGATCGGTATCAAGGTCGCAAAGAACTGCAGACCGTTAATCTCTAATTCACATCCTTTGTAATAATGATGGGATACAAGTACTTGGCCGCCAGCGGCTTGTATACGGTATGGGGTCTTAAGCCATTCGGGGAGAACATTCAGATTCTTGGCAAATCTCTTTGCCATGAACGAGTGACTCGCCCCACTATCGAACAGAACATTGGCTGGCAATTTGTTAATTAAAATCACACCTAACACATTCAAGGCTTAGTATCCAACATGCAATAATAACAACTAGAATTTAATCCAACTTCGAAATTAAGCACTTAAATAAACATACCCGTAACTACGTAGCCCGACTCCTCGACCTCTGCATCCGTCATAGCGTGGACCCAAGCATTGGTCCGGCCTCGTCCTCCCTGCTGTGCTGGAGTCTGCGGGTTCATCTGAGCCGGTGCAGAGCATTCCTTAGCTAGATGTCCTTGCTTTCCGCAATTATAGCACACCCTCTGAGCTTTTCAACATTGTCCCAGATGAAAGCGTCCGCACAGTGTACACTGTGAGGCAAGTGCCACAGCTCTCACTGGCTGTGCATCGGTCAATACCGGTCCTTCAATCATTGGTGCTTGACCCACTGTACCCTGCTGTCGTTCTGGTCAGAACGGTTGCCCAGACTGAGGGCGCCGGGGCACTTTCAACCATCTCCCTGATTTGCCCGCATGCAACTCCTCGCGGGGTCTCTTCAGTCTCTCCAGTGCAGCAGCCCTATCCAAGTTCCTCTCAACACGTCTACATACCTCCAGTAATCCCTCAAATGTCGTGGCCTCTGCACAAATAATAGCCTGCTGGATGCGAAAGCTCAAACCTGTATAGAACTTTAGCATCTTGGCCTCCTCATTGTCCATGATACATGACATATACTGACCCAGCTCGTGAAACTTCTCAGAATGCTGATCAACTGTCATGGACCCCTGTGTCAGCATCTGGAATGCTGCCATCCTTCTCTGAATAGCACTACCCGGGACGTAGTGCTTCTTATACTCCTCCACAAACTGCTCCCAAGTCACTGGTGCAGTCAATCTACGCTTCACCCCATTCCACCATCTTTCCGCTTCCCCTTCCAGAAACGGGGTTGTTGTCTCCACTTTCAGATTCGCATGCACCTGTATAAGCCATATCTGTTCAGTTACATTTTTGAGCCAGATCTTGGCTTCCTCAGGCCGAGTGATGCCCCTGAACATCGGTATCCGGGAGTTCTGCATCTCCCTGTAATAGAATCGTAAACCTTGTTACGGTGGTGGTGGTGGTGGTGGTTGTTGTTGTTGCTGCTGGGTCTGCTGAAGTATCTAGGCAATCTGCGCCTGTTGCTGTGCCATCTGCGTGTACTGTTGCGCCATCTGTGTCTACTGATTAGCTATCAAGGCCGTCAGATTGGCCAGCGTATCAGCAAGGTTTTGGGGGATCGCCCCTTGCCCCTGACGCTCGTCTCCGTCATTTCCACCATTCCCTGATGGTTCATGTCGCGGAGGCATTGTCTGTAGACAGTTAAAACAGGTTATACAAAATTTGACTATTTGACTTGAGAGTATCGTAAAGAGGTACAAGAGTGGAGGACAAAAGGGTAACCTATCACGTATACTTACTAACGACACTCACCACCCGAAAATCCCAGTCATAGCTTATGTCTACTTCGTTTTATTTAAGTTAAAACAAAATCATTTGAAAACAGATCATCACTTATCCTAGGGGTGATTAACTAATTTCACGTTCCCGAGGCGTATCTGAAGCCTGGGCTCTGATACCACCTGTAGCGCCCCGCTCCCGAGCTCCATCCGCGGTAACGATGCACCCGCCGTATCTCACTAAGGAGAATACAAAGCGTCACATCAACCTGTTACACGTTAGTGCTGACATAGAAAATTTTTCTTTTCTTTCTGCAGAAACGATAAATCACAACACTAATTTGAATTTAACGAACCTCAAGAAAATAACGACATTGTTACTAGGCTGATCAGGCCTTAAAAATCAAGGTCAAATGTCTAAGTTAAAAGTCTGAAAATGTTTCCAAAGTGATACTGGAAAATAAAATGTCTGTGTCAACCCTCAGAATATCATAACCAGTCCATCTCCACGCTTGCTGCAAATGTAGCTACGAGTCACTCAGCCCATTCCACGGTATCGGACCCATCCTCAACGAAGATATAGTGATACTCCACCTCGGCTTCACCTGTAATAGTAGGGGGTGAGTGATGGTAATCACCCAGTAGACGCCTCTCAAAACAATACAGAGCTTACATACTCAAAAAGATATCCACACATAATCACATAAGACAAGATAGCATGGCTTATACAGAAAAGTAAAACACTCCACATAAAATGTGCAAGTACGTGATGCATGCTCAATCAACATGTCACACGCAACGAGAATCATGTCATGCAATATGCCCCTAGACCTATATGCTATGCATGCTCCCGGGTCCTAAATCCAGAGTCATGGTCTCTAGCCACCACTTGCTGTTTGGACACCCGCGCCCTATAGACGCAGTATGTCTCATGACACACATGCCCTATAGACACAGTATATCATCCCGGCACCCACGCCCTATAGACGCAGTATACCTCATGCAAGAGAACCCCGGCGTCATGGTCACTAGCAACCACTTACCGTTTGGACACCCACGCCCTATAGACACAGTATGTCGCATGACACCCATACCCTATAGACACAGTATGTCATCCCGGAACCCATGCCCTATAGACGCAGTATACCTCAAGAGAACCCCGGCATCATGGTCATAACCCCCACTTACCGTTTGGACACCTACGCCCTATAGACGCAGTATGTCGCATGACACCCATGCCCTATAGACACAGTATGTCATCCCGGTACCCACGCCCTATAGACACAGTATACTTCATGCAAATGCATGTGCCATGGATGCAAGAGAAAGGAAAAAAACAGTTGGATGTCATCCTGTGACGTCGATCGATCGACGTCCAGCTGGGATACATCAAACCCTCACCCAGCTGACGTCGATCGATCGATGTCCATCTGAGACACATCGATCCTTCACCTGCTGCACATCGATCGATTGATGTACATCATCCTCTGACATCGATCACTGTTTTTCAGGATTCCCATTCTGCGATTCCTGCAGTCCATTCAGCCACACCATCCCACAATTCTCACTCACCCATATTTCCATACACACACAAGTAAGAACAAGTTCACGATAAAATCAAAAATCAAAGCACAGAGAATAGACACGTTGGAACACATCAATAAGATCGTAATTGAATCAAGAATTAAAGTGCAACAACACATAAAAATACCGTTTTGCCTATGCAATCTTCATACCGTTTTGAGGGAAGAAATAGTATACACCTACCTCGATCCTAGCGAGAATTGATATATACGAGAGATGTTGGTGATCTTGTTAGGGTTGTGATTTCCTCCTCTTGAACCTTGGATCAAAGATCCTTCTTTTCTCTTTTCTTTTCCTCTTGGCCGAGATTGATAGTGAGAAGGGGAGAGGGAGGCAGCCGATTTTTTTGAGAGAGAGAGGGATTAGGGTTTGTCAAAATCTAAAAATGAGAGATTGTAGGGAGGGAAAGAGAGAACTATGAGAGTGAGAAATTTAAGGTGGATTGGGAGGGGATTAGGATAATTGTTGACTAAGTTAAATTTAAGATAAGAGAATTTTTTTATATGGCCGTAACAACTCCCTTCTATCTCTAGTGTCCATGTCAAAGTTCCAATATTTGATCTTCTCATCTTCCCACTATAGAAATCAAACATGGAGACATATCTATGTTCTTGTGGGTATCGCATATGGAGAGAGGTTTCAAAAGGTTCAACCATTCCTTTTGATGTTGATGATCCTACTATGGTGGAGGAGTTGCAATTTGCAATAAATAGCAAAGCTCTTGGTATTTTAAGTAGCTCTCTTTCACCGAATGAGAGAGCTCAAATACAAGGAGTCTAATCTGCACACGAAGCTTGGACAAAGTTGGAGATGATCCATGAAGGAACATCTCAAGTGAGGAAGGCAAAGAGGAGACAACTTATAAAGCAATTTTACAATTTCAATGTTCGCAAAGGTGAGAAGTCGAAGAGTCTATTCAATGGTTCACCAAACTTGTCAACCTACTCACGGTGGTTGGGAAAAAGATAGAGCAAGAGGATCTCAATCATTGCTTCCTAAATAGCATAGGAAGGGAATGAAATGCAAAAGTGACGGCCATAGAAGAGTCCAAAGATCTAGAAACTATTACTTTGGGCGAGCTTTATGGTGAATCTCATCACTTATGGGATTCATCTTGAAGCTCAAGAGAAGAATGATTCCTTTCGCAATTCGTCAAAAGCTCTCGCATGCGAATCGGAAGAGACGGATGATGAAGTCAGACTTCTTGTCTGAAGATTTAGAAGAATCACAAGGAAAAATAAATATGAGGCCAAGAGGTTCATCAAAGAAAAATTCTTCAAGGACAAGTGAAGGACCAAGAGAACAAGTGCTACAAATATGGAAAATCCGGTCACTTCATGAAAGATTTTCGGGTGAATGAGCCGCAATTTAAAGACAAGAAAGCCATCTACCAAAGGAAAAAGGATTTACAAGCGGAGGTAGCTCATTGGGAGAGCATTCTTTCTGGATCCGAGAGCGACAATGGCAACAATGATGACCTAGCTCTCACAGGGGTCATCAATGATGATCTTGACAAGGATTTCTACGCTCTCATAATCATTGACGACGACATGGGGGTATGCACTATATCATCCCACTATAGATTGAAAGATGAAAGAGATGATTTAGTGCAAGAAAATCATTTTCTAGATATGAAATATAAACGTGTCAAAAAGGATTTTAGAGCATGCTTAAATGAATATAATGACACTTTAGAAAGTCACATTGCATTGCAACTTGAGCATGACATTGTACTAACCATGCATGTGATCGCACTAAATGAGAAGCATGATTTGATGAAATCAAGCTCATCTTCTCAAAGCCTCTTGAAGAAGAAAATTCTTCAAAAGCAAAGTGCTAAAGAGAATGCATCTATATTGCACACGGATAAAATCAAACCGAGTGCAATGTATGCATCGAAGAAGGGAAACAAAAGGCACAAGCATCATTTATCAACGAGGCTAAGACCTTCTTGAAGAAGCAAAGGCACATGCCTAAAATTAAGGTAAATTCATCAAAGGTGTCAAAACCTTTGGTGAAATCCGTGACAAATGCCTCTTCCTTGTCTCCAAGGTAGGTTGTTCCTAAAAAGGAATTGTGGAGTGTGCTAATGCACAAGCATGATCACCTACACAAACACATTCCTACATGCTTTTATTGCAATAAAAAGGGTCATGTAGAAAGGGTGTGTAGAGCTAAAAATAATAAGAATCTTATGTGGGTGCCGAAAGGTGAAGTGAAGGTAACTAACCTTCAAAGACCCAAAATAAAAAGGGTACCAATATCATATGGTTCATTTGCAGGCCCTAGCACTAAATGGAGAAAGCGGCGACAAGAAGGTCAAATGGGTCGTGGACAGTGGGTGTTCCAACCATATGACGAGAAACAAAAGTCTCTTCCATAGACTCACTTTGCAAGATGGAGGAGTTGTCCACTTTGGAGGTAGAAAAGGCCAAATCAAAAGACATGGTATTGTGGGTAACAATTCCTTCTCTCTTAGTGATGTTCTATATGTTTTAGGATTAAAGTTTAACTTGATAAGTGTCAGTCAACTATGTGATGCTAATTATGAAGTTACATTTTTGAAAACAAAGTGTGTTGTGAAAAAGGTCCGAGGCCTTCCGAAATATTTAAATTTATTTGCAAAAATAATAAGGT
Source organism: Eustoma russellianum (assembly GCA_036186865.1). NCBI lineage: Eukaryota > Viridiplantae > Streptophyta > Magnoliopsida > Gentianales > Gentianaceae > Eustoma > Eustoma russellianum. Next base: position 27,278,999 of record AP025057.1, read on the forward strand.
CCGAGGCCTTCAGAAAATGAGTTTCGAAAAACAAGACTTATGTGACACTTGTGAAAAGGCAAAGCTTGTGAAAACAAGCTTTAAACCAAAAACAAATATATCTGTTGAGAAAAAGGGGTTTGAGTGATTCACAAAATGCATGATTCAAATAACGTGTACTAAAGAAATGCATGACACGTTTTATGACTTGACACGTTTTTGCATGAAACCTGCCTTATATAGTTTATATATAATGTTGCCGTACTAACAAGCCATGAAACTTTAAAGCTTACATCAAATGGAAAACATTTGTTGTGTTTGAACTATTTTCAAGTGGCTCCATTAATGAAATAAACTAGTTCATTAAGTGAAGTACTTAGTTAAATGAACTAAGTAGTTCATTAAATGGAGATATATTTGGAAAAGGCATAAAGGCAACAAATTGAAGAATAGAAAGTCTCCTCTCCTTATCTTATCAGACATTTTTTACACACACACACACATACATATATATATATATATATATATATATATATATATATATATATTCTGATTTTTTTTAAAAAGGCACTATGGACATATATTCCAACGTACTACCGACATGTTATATATTTTACGAACGTACGTTAACGTCACACCACTATACTTACCTCATATTTATGAGTATATTCAGGTCTTATATCATATGATATAAGTCATGGTGATGACAAAATTATTACGACACGTTACAAGTTTGTAAACCAAAAATTTTCGTATCGGGTGACAACCAAAACTTTGCCAATGTATCGCGTACTTATCATATATAGATGACCAGCTCCTACACTCCAAAAATGGCCACAAATTTTGTGGCTTACATGGTATATTCAGTCTTAAAATTATTCCATATTGGCACACACAAATCACCCCCAGTTAAGGACAAATTGTGGAGATTTCAAATTCAACGTTTTTAGCACATGGGGCGCCACTTACACTCAGAATTTAGAGATGAATATTCAAGTTATTCTATGTATATTATGTGTGACATAATATATATAGAACATGTGTAAAAAGTTTGAATTCAATCGGAGAAAAATCGCGAAATCGACAAAAGTCGAAAATTTGATTTTCTACGAACACGACACATGGAATGTTTTCTTGGCATGACATGTAGCATGTATCTAGGCACTTTTTACATATTCAATACAGACTAAAGTGTTCTATAATATTCAATTTAGGCTGATTGGAATATACCATATGTGTATAATTATCGTGCACTATTTTACAAAGTTTGCAAAAATAAATTCAGCACATGTTGAAGCTTTGTCACACGCCTAGCTCAGCCTTGATGGAGCTTATGTGGAGCCTAGTTGACATCTTGATTGGTCAAGAATGGAGTATACAAGGTTAGTGACATGAAGGAGGGAGCTACACAAGGTAATGTTTTAAACTATGTCACATATGTGACACATGCTGAAAATTTCAGCATGTGTACATTAAGTTGGCCGAAAATTTTCATCTTGATGATAATATATTTGCCTCTTTAATTTAAATGGATTGATTTGATTATAAAATGGCAATATTTTGAATATGTCTTGAATAATGCACATGCTGAAAATTTCAGCATGTGTTGAATGAGTTGGCCGATTTTTTAAGCTTAATGGGGATCCATTTGTCTTGCAAATTTTATGGGATTGATTATGTGACTTTTGACAATATTTTAAACACTAATTTGGCACATGTTTTAAGTGTAATGTTCAGATTTAGACAGTCATCAAATGATGACAAATCTCATCCAATCAATGAGTGCCAAGTAAGCAAGGCCAAGATGATCATCCAATGAAATGTTGCCAAGTAAGCAAGTTGATGTCAAAATTATACAAGATATTCTTCCAATGACTTAAAAGATACTTTCCAAGGGGAAGAAAAGGCTAAGAGGGGACGGCTACACTTGATAAAAAGGAGAGAAGAAGAGCAAATCAAATACAAGACAAGTTTTACAAGTTCAAGAGAGCAAAAACGTTTCTATACTCTTCTTCCACACTTCTTTCTTTCTTCTTCTTTCTCAAAGCCTATGGTGTCTACATTCATACATATTGTACAGGCTTCATATAAATCACCATACATGCTATATTTTTGTAAAAGGTTGAACAAGGTGTGATCAATCCTTCATCCACTCGGTGATGGTATTCGTGATCATTGTGATTGCTTGTAAGGTTTGTAAATGGTTGGAGTTGGTGTATAACTCCATCAACCTATATAGTAAGATGTTATTTTGTTTAATGATAACCGAGGAAGGTATCCTCGAAGACTGGAGTATGTTGATTTAACCTAACCAGTATAAAATTCCTTGTGTTCTTTACTTTTCTGCACAGTACTTTCAGTTTCCAGCACAGTGCATTATTTTCATCGCGATCTTAAAAATATCAAACGAATTTCAAAAATCATGAAACTTTTCAAAAACATAGACACACGTTTTAAGTTTCATTTGGCTCAAGTTTCAACTCATTTGGGCAAGTATAAGTCATTCAAACGTCAATAGTTCTGAGACTAGTGCAGTCTGATTTTCATACTTGTAAAGGTTGAGACTTTGAACGTATTTGACTTACTTCCCAAAGGAATTTTTCAAAACTATTTCGACCCAATTAAATACATATAAAAAGAGGTTTGTCATTAAATTTTCAGACCATTTGAAGCTACGATTTATTCGGAATAAAGTTTTTAAATCAGACTACTGTTTCTGGCAGATTTGTGCAATCTAACCACCAACGATGTTTCAAAGGGTTAAAGGTTGAATTTTGATCTGAAATATTTAGGAGATACTCAGAACATCTGAGACTATGATCTCTCCAAATTTCAAAATTTTTGAAGATGTGTAACCTAGTTTTTAAAACGTAGCAAAACAGGTCCTGAAAACAGAAACTGTTTTCAGAAGTTGGGTTTTTGGATTAAAACAATTTTAAAAACCAAATTTTCCGCACCCACTATTCAACCCCCCTTCTAGTGGTGCTTTGCAGGTCCTACAAGTGGTATCAGAGTGCAGGCACACTCACAACCAGAAGATCCAACGATCTAAGTGAGATGACAACCACTAGCTTCAAAACCGAGCAAGAAGGTACGCCTGGTCAAAGGCCTCCTCTTTTTGATGGTGAGTCCTTTATTCAATGGAAGTTAAGAATGAAACTTTTTCTTATGGCTATTGATATTGATCTATGGTTCATCATAGAAGACGGTCTATTTGTTTCTTCAAAATTATGTATTGTAGATGGTGTCACACTAGAGGTTGTTAAGCCAAAACAAGAATATACTAGTGATGACAAAAAAGACTAATCATTAATGCTAGAGCCATGCAATTACTTTTAAACAGGCTAAGTAAAAGTGAAACTAGCTATGTGTCTAATTGATCTAGTGCTCAAGAAATGTGGAGAATTCTTGAGATGAAACATGAAGGGACTAGCCAAGTAAAGGAGTCCAAAATTATATGCTTATGTCCACACTTGAGTCCTTTAAATTATTGCCAAATGAGTCTATTGTTGATATGGATCTACGCTTGACTAACATGTTGGACCGTGCACCTGCAATAAACACAACTAGAGAGGGGTGAATAGTGGTTAGCGAAAATTACACTACAACAACCCTTTGCAAAAATCCCCTTTGACAACAGAATCTGAGACCACCTCAGATTCAGAACCTTTTTTTGAAAAATTCAAAACTAATTGTACACAACTCCAAAAATTATGAAACTTTTCAGAATTTAACTTCAATTTGTTAACAAGACTCTGTCCAAAAATCAAACAAAAATAAGATCGTTGGCCCTTCAAACAAATAAAAAAGATTTAGATGGTCAATCTAGAAAGAATTGTACAAAATGTTGATGATTTTGCAAAACGTGTTTCTCTTTGAATATTCAACCAAAAAGGCTGATCTTTATATCAAAACACTCCTTATCATGTGTAGATGATGTTTTTAAAAGGCCCTGACCTTAAACAATTCTTGATAAATAGAGAATTTAAGTTTTCTCAAAACTGGTCAGATTGCAGCCAAATTGGAGCAGTTATCTTGCAAAGATTGAAGGACTAACTTTTCCTTGCTCAAATCAAGCGATTTTTGTTGCCAGTGAAAGCTAACTGTCTGAAGTATAACTTCACCAAAAATCACAAATTTTGAAAGTGTTTAGCTATTTTTTCAAATTATGAGAATTTGTGTGAAAACTGCATTAAAAAAGGCAGAAAACAGAAACGAAAAAACAAGACAAAAACACCAAGGATTTATCCTGGTTTGGCCAATGTGACCTACTCCAGTCCCAAGGAACACCTTCCATTGGATTTCACTATGAAATGAATCACCTTACAAGAAGAACCAAGCTTGATCCTTGGGTTATACACCAACCCTATTCAAGACTTGGATAATCACCTTCTAAGCAACACTTAGTTGCAACACCTCTTCCAACTATTGATGTAACCTTATAAGAATGGCTAATCAATCTTACAAATGAAGCTCAAGAGGCTTGTAGCACAACAAAAACAGCAAGAACACCTTTGCTACAAAGAATGGACAAGAACAACAACAACAAGAAGATGATAGCTAGACAATTCAACAAATGCTTGTGAGCTTCAAGTGTGTTTCATCTTCTTCACGATTGCCTCTATTTATAGCGTGAGATGAGCCTAGGAGATAAGACTTCCAATGTGTCACCATCTTCATCATCAAGTCCAAATGTCTTCTCATCATTGGTTGTCCTTGTACACTTGTCAAAATAAGACAAAATGATTGGTCCACCTTGGCACTACACTTGGCCGATTTTTTAACCTTGAAATAGTCTTGAAAATGTGAAGATAATACACAAAGATAATAGCCATAACAACTCCATTATCTTCTCAACTCTTTGTCAAGATAATAGGCATGTGGGCATTTGACAAATTCAAATAAAAAATCAGCTCCAAAACTTCATCCTTGTAGACGTTGGCTACTTGTAATTTTCCAAGAAAAATTCTTTTAGTTATCCTTTGTAAAATGAAGAAATAAGAAAGGATAACACCACCAAAATATCCCCAGCTTCAAGCACAATAATAGGACATGTGAAAGCTCTATTTTGACTCAAAAAATCTGCCATGACCAGCCATAGCCGTTGGCTATATTTGAAAAAATCCAAGTTGGCAATTTTACCAACTAGCTCCTTTTTGGTTGGTCCACTTGTCTCCAACTCATAAAATGAATAACGTATCACCTGCACATGCTCATACACGTTTTTAAGCATACAAATATGTGTAGCAACTCAAATTTTTGAAGAAGAAATAAATAAATAATAATTGACAAGATTATGTCAACGTGTAACACCGAAATTCTCAATATTTCTTCTTATATGTCGTGAACATTTCCACACCTTTGACACCTTGAACAACTCTGAATAATAATGATAAATATGCTCTTATAACATATATAAGAGGGTCTTCAAGCAAAAATAGAATGTGAAATCTCAAATCGTCACGTATCCAGCTATAGTCAAAAATGACCAAAATACCCCTGATATATGAAAACTCCAGAAATGACCCAGATGGTCAGAAATACTCATGATATCATCTTTTTCATGATAAATAGGATGAGAATACATCCTTGAAATATTTTCATCATGTGATGTTCCTACAAAACTCAAAATTCGAACTTGCCCTTATTGGTAAGTTGTAGAAAATTCCAAGACTTGTTAGTCACAATACATTTAAAATCATCAAAATTACATAAGATTCACATAATGAGCATATATAAATCATATACCAATGAAAACAACAATTTTAACACATTTTAGAAAATTATTTCTAAAAACCCTAGACATCGATCGATCGAAGTGCCTCAGCTTCAGAGATCGATGTCTCATAGAAAGGTTCAAGTTCTGTCTCTAACCTACATCAATCGATTGAAGTGAGGGTTCGATGTATATTGATCGATCGATGTGTCTCAGGTTTAGAGATCGATGTCTCACAGTAAGTCTTGAACTTTCACTACTTTACATGGATCGATCGATGTGAGAGATCTATGTAAATAGATCGATCGATGTGCAACAACCTGAGAGATCGATGTCAACTTTTTCAACTTTTTCAACTTTTCCAACTTTTAACCACATATAACACCATGTGTGACATTTTTAAGTATTCACCACTTAAAATCATGACTTTGAAACTTATCCAAACATATTTCTCAACATTTTCCCCCTTTTGGATGATTTTCAAAATAACCTAACATGATTTTAATGTCACAACTTATAACCATTTGTTTATCAAACTTTTTTTAATAAAATTTTAAATAGTACGCTCCCCGTCAACTTATACTCTCCCACTTAACCTATACTCAACTTGTACCAATTGAATTTTAGCATATGACTTACCAACTAAAATCATATTCTTATTTTATCTCCCTCTTTATTTTGCAAATCATGCAAAAGATAGAACTATACAATGGTGTCGTAAGTCATCATGCCTAACTTGGCTCGTAAGTTTTCAAAAGTGGCTTGATTAAGGGGTTTGGTAAAGATGCCAGCTATTTGGTGATCAGTTCTAATATGATTTATGGCTATATCCTCATTTTGAACATGATCGCGAAGAAAGTGGTATCGCACCTCAATGTGTTTGGCCTTAGAATGAAGCACCGGATTCCGAAAAAGATTGATTGCACTTACGCTATCGGAGAAAATTGGAATCTTATTCATTTAATGCCAAAATCACTAAGTTGCTATTTAAGCCAAAGTATTTGGGTATTACATAAACTCAAAGCAATATACTCGGCTTCAGTGGTAGAAAGAGCTACACTAGCTTGCTTTTTAGAAAACCAAGAGATCAAGTTGGTTTCTATGAATTGACAAGTACCGCTAGTGGATTTTCTATCTAATATGCAACCACCATAATCAGCATCACTATATGCGTGTAATTCCAACTTAGCATTTCTATCATACCAAAGTCCTAAGTGAGGTGTATGCTTAAGACATATAAAGATCTTTTTCACTACATTGTAATGTGATACCTTAGGACAAGATTGAAACCTAGCACACATGCACACACAAAAAATGATATCAGGTCTTGATGCAGTTAAGTATAACAAAGAGCCAATCATAGACCTATAAAGTGTGTCATCAAAAGGTTTACCATTTTCATCCTTATCAAGTTTGGTGCTAACACTCATGGGGGTAGTTTTAGGTTTCAACTCTTCAAAACCAAACTTCTTAATCATATCATTGACATATTTAAGTTGGCTAATGTGAATTCCTTGAGGGGTTTGTTTGATTTGAAGGCCTAAGAAGTAGTTCAATTCTTCTACCATTGACATTTCAAATTCTGACTTCATACACTCTTCGAAGTCTTTTGCTAAGGTAGGGTTGATTGAACCAAAGATAATATCGTCTACATATATTTGAACTATTAACAAGTCATTATCTTTTCTTCTTAGAAATAATGTGTTTTCGATGGTCCCCCTTTGATAATTATTTGCAATAAGAAAGTTTGCAAATCTCTCATATCAAGCTCTTGGAGCTTGTTTCACACCATATAGAGCTTTCTTAAGCTTGTAAACATGGTTAGGATTCTTTGGATCTTCGAATCTAGGGGTTGTTTGACAAACACCTCTTTTTGGATGTATCCATTCAAGAATGCACTCTTGACATCCATTTGGAAGAGTTTAATATTGCTTAGACTTGCAATCGCAAGTAACAATCTAATTGCTTCTAGTCGTACAACGGGTGCAAAGGTTTCTTTATAATCTATTCCTTCTTGTTGATTATAACCTTGTGTGACAAGCCTATCCTTATTTCGTGTGATGTTTCCTTGTTCATCCATTTTATTCCTAAAGACCCATTTAGTTCCTATTATAGACTTGTCTTCAGGTTTAGGTACTAAGTCCCACACGTTATTCATTGTAAATTGATTTAACTCCTCTTGCATGGCATCTATCCATGATATGTCACCTAAGGCTTCCTTAACATTCTTTGGTTTTAATTGTGGGATTAAGCTATGTCCTTTAAGTTGACTTATATTTCTACGTGTTCTAACCCCAACACTTGGATCCCCAATGATTAGTTCTCTAGGATGCCACCAATTCCTAGATTGACTAGGTTCACCCTCATCTTGTTCAAATGTTTCATTAGTGTCAACATTATCACATGTAATTTGATCATTAGTTGTATTATCTTCTAATTTCAAAGTTTATTCATTTATTTCATCTAAGGGTTCATGCATGTCTTTTTCAGGGGGAGTTGGTTCTAGATGATCAGGTACAGGCTCAAGTATTACATCATCATCGAACATATTTTCAACATTATTCTCAGGTTTATGTTGAGTTTTATCACTAACTTCAAAGCATGCATTTTCATTGAATTTTACATGTATAGATTCAATTATCTTTCTAGATGCAGGATTATAAAACCTACATGCTCTTGAGTTAGTTGAATACCCAACAAATATGCATTCAATAGACTTTTGTTCAAATTTATCTAGATTATCCTTAGTGTTCAGCACAAAACATTTACATCCAAATACTTTAAGATAATCTATCTTAGGTTGTCTATTGTTTAGCAATTCATAAGGCGTTTTTTATTTAATTTCTTTCTAATAATAAGCCTATTTATAATATAGCATGCACAACTAATAGCTTCAGCCCATAAATATTTAGGTAATTTATTTTCACAAAGCATTGTCCTAGCAACTTCTTGAATTGTTCTATTTTTACGTTCAACAACTCCATTGAGTTGTGGTGTTCTAGGTGGTGAGAATTCATGTTTAATTCCATGTAGTTCACAAAATTTGATTACATCTTTATTTTTAAATTCTCCACCTCTATCACTTCTAATCCTTTTAACATTTTCTTCGTAAATGTTTTCAAGTTGCTTAATAAGAGTTTCGATTGCTATTGGAGCATCATCTTTGTGTGTTAAGAACAATGTCCATGTGTAGTGTGAGTAATCATCTACTATGACACACACATAGTAGTGTCCACCTAGACTTCTCGTCCTACTTGGACCAAATAAGTCTATGTGAAGCAATTCTAGTACATGACTAGTACTCACTTCATGTTTCGGTTTTAATGTTTCTTTAATGTGTTTTCCCTTAATACGTGTTTCACACATTTGAAAATTATCTAAGTCTAACTTAGGTATTCCTCTAATTAAATTCTTCTTAGATAATTTCTTAACGGTTGAAATTCGTATATGGCCTAATCTTCTATCCCATAAATTTACATCTAAGTCATGTGATATTAGACACTTAACCTTAGCATCTAACATATTATCTAAGGTAAGAGTATAAATATTACCATCTCCATTTCCTTTTAAAACCGTTTCTCCTTTTTCATTTATTATATCACAAGAATTGGGAAAAAAAAGAGACATTATAACCACAATCTATAAGTTGAGAAATACTAAGTAAATTATAAGAGAGATTGCTTAATAACAACACATTTCATATTTGAAATGTGTTTGGGTCCCCGATTGTTCTTTTTCCAACAACTTTTCCTTTGTTGTTGTCACCAAATGTCACCTTTCCACCATCGATATGTTCAAGTTCGGTGAATAGTTTGGGGTTTCCCGTCATATGCCTCGAACATCCACTATCTAAAAACCATTTGGTTTTTAGAGTCTTTATCCTTGCCTCCTTCTTACATTCATTGCGTTTGTCATAGAATGGAGATAAAGTTTTAAGTATCCTTTATTTGGATCCTTGAATGTTAAGGACACTATTCTTGTTTAGATATCCCTTAGGTATCCAAAATTGAACATACCTTCTAGGCATATTTTTAGCATGATTATAATTTGAAAAATAAAAGGATTAGCATATAGATGACCATTCCACATAAGTGAAGATGCATTGTTATACACGTTACGCCATGGTTGATAATCATTATATGATGGCCAATTTTTATAATGTGTATAAGGCATGTGATTTTGTTTCTTGAATGGTGCTATATAAGTGTGTTCATAGGCATGTCTATAAGACTTATATGAGTGTTGCCTATACTTAGGTTCATAATAAGTTGGATACATTTTGTTCTTTCTAGTTGTATTCTTATATATGTATGTAGAATTTCTAGGTTGTCTAGATGCAAAATTTGGCCTAGATGTATGTTTAAGTGTCTGTATATTTGTGGGTGTGTGTTGAATTTTTGCCTTGATATAAGTATAAGAAAGTGTAGAAGAAGATGTAGCAGGCAAAGTTGATTTTGTTGTATTATATGGCTAATTTGTGCTAGATGAAACAAACTTAGTCTTTTTATTTACTTTTTCATTTTCTTCTTTATAGCCTAAGCAGGTTTTATCATTATCATACTTTTGTAATGAGATTAGTGTATCTAACATATTAGCACCCGATTTAAATTGTTCTAACATTTTTTCTAAGTTTAGTTTAGACGACTTAAGTTGTATTATTTCATGTTCACAACTTTCTAACTTAGATTTTAACTTATCATTTTCCATTTTTATCTTTTGTTCATCTTTCCAATATGATTCAATTTTATTCTCTAATGAATCAAGAGTATTAGTAGACTCTTGTTTAAGAGATTCTAATTGATCAAAAAATTCCTAGTTGGATGTCTTCAACTTGTCATTTTCTTCAAGTAGTTTCTTCTTTTCTTTAGAGAGCCTCTTACAGTGAGCATGCATTCTTATGAACTCTTCATACATTTCGTCAAATTTCATGTCACTATCAAAATCACTATCAGAAGAAGAACATACCTCGTTGGATACGAAGCAGACTTGAGCTTCCTTATTTTCGGATTCTGAGTCAGATGAGTTGCTCCATGTGCTCACTTTCATTGCTCGTTTCCCTTTCCTTGCCTTAGACTCTTTTCTCTTTGTCATTTGTGCCTCCTTGTCCTTGACTTGTTTATCATTGTTGTTATTATTATTATTTTTCTTCATGGGACAATCATATGAAATATGTCCTTTTTGACCGCATTCATAACACTTTAATTCTTTATTATGCCATTTGTTTGTGTTATTTTTCTTAGTTTAAGAAGAAGAAGAAGAAGAAGAAGAACGTTGTCTATTCCTATTGGGACGTTTGAAAAACTTTCTATGTTTTCTCGCTATTAATATCAAGTCATCATCTAATTCAGTGTCACTATTACTATCATCATTATTTGTATGTGTTTCAGTTGTTTTGAACGCTATTGACTTGATGATTTAAATGACTCTGACTTCCGTTGGTTTAGTTTTACCTCATAGACTTTAAGAGACCCGATCAATTCATCCATCTTAGTGATTTGACTTTGTCTCCTCGATTGCAGTCACCTTTGGATCCCATTCAGCCAGAAGGCTTCGTAGCACCTTTTAAACTTTTTCATTATTCGTGAATGATTTGCCTAAAGCTTCAATGGCATTAAAAATATTAGTAATCCTCAAATCCATAGATGTTATGGATTCGTTTGGAAACATTTTGAATGACTCTAATTCAGTCATAAGCATGTTTATTTTTGATTCTTTAACACCACTAGTACCTTCATGCTTTAATACAAGTGATTTCCACATGTCGTGTGCACTTGTGTAATTTGACACATATCCTGCTTCAGAAGTTGTAAGTCCATTCAAAAGTAATTGCATAGCTTTAGCATTCATGGACATTTTCTTTTTATCTTTCGATGACCATTCACTTTCATACTTTTCAGCCACTTGTGTGACTCCACTAACTTGTACAACTTTCATTGGAATGTACGGCCCATCTTCAACTATAGACCATAAATCGATGTTTATGGCCATTAAGAATAGCCTCATTCTTAGTTTCCAATGAACAAAATTATTGCCATCAAAAAGAGGAGGACGTTGAGGAGACATACCTTCCAACTCACCTTTGTGAGAAACTATTACCATAGTATGTACCTTTAATCTAAGATAAGCAGGCTACAAAGAGTAATTGTTTCTTTGCTTTGTATTGATTATACGGTGTTGAATCTTGCTTCTTTGAGTGGTGTAGACCTCGCTCTGATACCAATTGTTAGACCGTGCACCGTCAATAAACACCACTAGAGGGGGTGAATAGTGGTTAGCGGAAATTACACTACAACCCTTTGTAAAAATCCCCTTTGAAAACAGAATCAGAGACCACCTCAGATTCAGAACACGTTTTTGAAAAATTCAAAACTAATTGTACACAACTCCACAAATTATGAAACTTTCCAGAATTTAACTTCAATTTGTTAACAAGACTCTGTCCAAAAATCAGACAAAAATAAGATCGTTTGTCCCTTCAAACAAATAAAAAAGATTCAGATGGTCAATCTGCAGAGAATTGGACAGAATGTTGATGATTTTGCAAAACGTGTTTCTCTTTGAATATTCAACCAAAAAGGCTGATCTTTATATCAAAACACTCATTAGGATGTCTAGATGATGTTTCCAAAAGGCCCTGACCTTAAAAAATTCTTGATAAATACAAAATTTAAGTTTTCTCAAAACTGGTCATATTGCAGCCAAATTGGAGCAGTTATCTTGCAAAGATTGAAAGACTAACTTCCCCTTGCTCAAATCAACTGATTCTTGTTGAAAATGAAAGATAACTGTCTGAAGTATAACTTCACCAAAAATCATGAATTTTGAAAGTGTTTATCTATTTTTTTTCAAATTGTGAGAATTTGTGTGAAAACTGCAGTAGGCAGAAAATTGAAATGAAAAACAAGACAAAAACACCGAGGATTTATCCTGGTTTGGTCAATGTGACCTACTCCAGTCCCAAGGAACACCTTTCATTGGATTTCACTATGAAATGAATCACCTTACTATAAGAACCAAGCTTGATTCTTGGGTTATACACCAACCCTATTCAAGACTTGGATAATCACCTTCTAAACAACACTTAGTTGCAACACCTCTACCAACTATTGATGTTGCCTTATAATAATGGCTAATCAATTTTACAAATGAAGCTCAAGAGGCTTTTAGCACAACAAAAACAGCAATAACACCTTTGCTACAAAGAATGGAACAAGAACAACAAGAAGAAGATGATAGCTAGATAATTCAACAAATGCTTGTGAGCTTCAAGTGTGTTTCATCTACTTTACCATTGCCTCTATTTATAGTGTGAGATGAGCCTTGGAGATAAGACTTCCAATGTGTCACCATCTTCATCATCAAGTCCAAATATCTTCTCATCATTGGTTGGCCTTGTACACTTGTCAAAATAAGACAAAATGATTGGTCCACCTTGGCACTACACTTGACCGATTTTTTAACCTTGAAGTAGTCTATAAAATTTGAAGATAATACCCAAAGATAATAGCCATAACAATTCCATTATCTTCTCAACTCTTTGTCAAGATAATAGGCATGTGGGCATTTGACAAATTCAAATAAAAAATCATCTCCAAAACTTCATCCTTGTAGCCGTTGGCTACTTGTAATTTTCCAAGAAAAATTCTTTTAGTTATCCTTTGCAAAATGAAGAAAATAAGAAAGGATAAGACCATGAAAATATCCCCAACTTCAAGCACAATAATAGGACATGTAAGAGCTCCATTTTGACTCAACAAATTTGACATGACCAGCCATAGCCATTGGCTATATTTGAAAAAAATCCAAGTTGGCAATTTTGCCAACTAGCTCCTTTTTGGTTGCTCCACTTGTCTCCAACTCATAAAATGAATAATGTATCACTTCCACCTGCTCATACACGTTTTTGAGCATACAAATATGTGTAGCAACTCAAATTTTTGAAGAAGAAATAAGTAGATAATAGTTTACAAGATTATGTCAACGTGTAACACCGAAATTCCCAATATTTCTTCTTATATGTCGTGAACATTTCCACGCCTTTGACACCTTAAAAAACTCTGAATAATGATGATAAATATGTTCTTATAGCATATATAAGAGGGTCTTCAAGAAAAAATAGAATGTGAAATATCAAATCGTCACGTATCCAGCTATAGTCAAAAATATCATCATGTGAGAGAATAAGATAAAGAATCACCATATTATCTTCAAATAAATAATAAATCAGCTCCAGAATGAACATAATAATATGCTCAAGAGATTCCTAGAGTGAAAATACCAAAAATACCCTCGGGGGTAAAATGACCAAAATACCCCTGATATATGAAAACTCCAGAAATGACCCAGATGGTCAGAAATACTCAAGATATCACCTTTTTCATGATAAATAGGATGAGAATACATCCTTGAAATATTTTCATCATGTGATGTTCCTACAAAACTCAAAATTCGAACTTGCCCTTATTGGTAAGTTGTAGAAACTTCCAAGACACGTTAGTCACAATGCATTTAAAATCGTCAAAATCACATAAGATTCACATAATGAGCATATATAAATCATATACCAATGAAAACAACAATTTTATCATATTTTAGAAAATTATTTCTAAAAACCCTAGACATCGGTCGATCGAAGTGCCTCAGCTTCAGAGATCGATGTCTCATAGAAAGGTTCAAGTTCTGTCTCTAACCTACATCGATCGATCGAAGTGAGGGTTCGATGTACATTGATCGATCGATGTGTCTCAGGTGTAGAGATCGATGTCTCATAGTAAGTAGAACTTTTACTACTTTACATAGATCGATCGATGTGAGAGATCTATGTACATAGATCGATCGATGTGCAACAACCTGAGATATCGATGTCAACTTTTTCAACTTTTAACCACATATAACACCATGTGTGACATTTTTAAGTATTCACCACTTAAAATCATGACTTTGAAAATTATCCAAACATATTTCTCAACATAACATTTATAATTCTCTTGAGTCTCTTGGCAAAGCTGTGTCTACGCAGGAAAAGGTCCAAAAGGCACTACGAAGCCTTCCATCCGAATGGGACCCTAAAGTGACGGCTATATAGGAAAGCAAAGAAAACAAATCAATAAAAATGGAGGAACTAATTGGATCACTAAAAGTATATGAAAACAAACTCACTATAAGGAAATCGGAATCAATGTCGAAACAAGGTAAGACTATTGCTTTTAAATCAAATGAATACGTCTCTACTTCTTCCGATCACGTACATGATAGTGATTCTGAATCAGACAATGATGACTTAATAATATTGGCTAAAGGTTTTAGAAAATTCATGAGAAAGTCATTTAAAAACAAACCTAAGGCTACTTCCACTAAAAGAAATAAAAATAAAACAAATGACAAGGACGTAAAATGCTATGAATACGGGAAACTTGGACATTTATCTTATGACTGTCCTAACAAGGACAAGCAAACAAACAAACACCTTGACAAGGATCAGACCAAAAATAGACTCGTCTCATAACCCAAACAAAGGAGAAGGGATCTCAAGGCCTCCACTTGGAGTGACACATATGACTGTGAGACTGATACAGAAGAGGAGACGGCCTAAGTATGCTTTGTATCCAAAGCATCAAACGAGGTATCTTCTGATTCTGACTTTGATTCTGAACCTTCATATGATGATCTTTTCAGTCAATATTTAGAATTGCACAAATTCACTAAGACTCTTGCAAAAGAAAACAAGCGATTAATTAAAGACAAGAAGTTGCTAAAATCTTCTAACACAAATCTTGTTTCTCAATTAAAAGATTCAAAAGAAGAGTCGTCATACATCATAAATACATTAAAAACAGAGATCACATCATTAACTACACATAATAATGAAATAAAATCCGAGATTTCAAATCTGAAATCAAGGAATATGGATTTAGAGAAAATGATGAAACAATTTGACACGGGATCTAACATGCTAGATTGCATTATTCTATTACAAAAATGTGATAGTGATAAAACCGGATTAGGATACATTGAGACAAACGAAGCATCAATTAAACTAACCAAATTCCTTTTGTCTAAGAAAGTAGACACACCTAAGGCAAACATGGCGTCTAAGATGAGACAAAGACCCCCTCTCCCTTCATCTCGTCATGCTTCTTCTTCATATCATACAAAATATAATTATGTATCATATAGATATGAGAAGAAACCAGTGATGCATACACGACATTCATTCCATACATCTATATCACGCACAATGCACACTAACACTAGAACATATAAAAAACGCACACCATATAATGCGCATAAGGGGATTTTCGGCCACAGGCCTAACGTTTTCTCACCACATGCCAACTACACTGCTCCTTCATCTGCATTTTACCATTTGCTAGACTGAGAAGGATCACCCAAGTATGGGCACTGAAAGGTACTTTTTCTAAGAGGTGAATAACTAACTTGTAAGGACCCAAAATTAAAAGGGTACCTAAATCATTGTTGCACATCGCAGGGAACCCATACATCAAAAGACACATCTATCAAGTGGTTCCTTGACAGTGGTTGCTCGAGGCACATGACGGGTGACCCGGGCTTGTTTTCAAAGTTGAAGAAGGTCACAAAAGGCGGATCCATGATCTTTGGAGACAACAATGAAGGAAGAATCATCGGAAAAGGTACAATAGGAAGCCCAAGCACTCTTCAAATCTCCAACGTCTTCTTGGTAAGTAATCTATCCTATAATCTTCTTAGCATCTCACAGTTTATTGACAACGGCTTTGATGTGTGTTTTACTCATCCATATTGCAACATAATTAATAAAAATTGAGAAACAGTTTTAAAAGGAAAAAGGGAAGAAAATATCTTTACACTTTCCATGGATGACATGTTAGAAGCTAAGGTTAAGTGTTTTATATCAATTGAACCTAACGTTAATTTGTGGCATAGACGTTTAGGACACATTGGCATCTCTACACTTGAAAAACTTCAACGAAAGAACCTAATACGAGGATTGCATAAACTTGATTTAGACAACTTTCAGTTGTGTGAATCTTCTATTAAAGACAAACAAACACGCGAGTCACTTAAACCTAAAAATGAAATTAGCACGTCTAGAGTTTTAGAATTATTACACATTGACTTGTTTGGACCTAGTCGCACTAAGAGTCTCGGTGGACGTCATTATGCATGCGTTATCGTTGATGATTTTTCTCGCTATACTTGGACTTTATTTCTTGCAAATAAAGATGATAGTACCATTGAGATTGCGAAACTAAAAAAACAACTTGAAAATGAATATGGCTTAAATGTGAAAAAGATTACAAGCGATAGAGGCAGTGAATTTAAAAACAAGGACATGGTTGCATTTTGGGAAGAAAAAGGAATCAAACACGAGTTTTTGCCATCTGAAATTCCACAACTAAATGGAGTAGTAGAAAGAAAGAATAGGACACTACAAGAAATCGCTAGAACCATGTTGTGTGAAAATAAATTGCCTAGATTTTTGTTGGCGGAAGCCGTAAATTGTGCATTCTATATAGTTAATCGTTTGTCTATTAGAAAGAAAATAAATAAAATGCCTTATGAGATAGTAAATGATCGCATGCCTAAAATTGATTACTTTCGTGTGTTTAGTTGCAAATGCTTTGTTTTAAATACAAAAGATAATTTCGACAAGTTTCAATCTAAATCAATTGAATGTATTTTTGTAGGATATTCTGTGAATTCAAAAGCATATAGATGTTATGATCCCATCACTAGACAAATTTTAGAATCCATTCATGTGAACTTTAATGAATTTGGTTAGGTTGAAAAAGATAAAGAATATGACGATGATTTTGAATTAAAACCCGTGTTAGATGATGATGATGGCACGCGTGATGAAGTAAACACACTAGAAATGCATGATCACTTAGAAATGCATGAGAGCGTAGAGAATAATCAACCAAGATGGCATAGGGATCACCCACACGATCTCATAATAGGCGACATTACTCACTGTGTGCGACCACATAGAAGAATAAATCCAGATGAAATAAACCAATTTCATACTATGATATCCGAAATTGAACCTAAAAATGTGTTTGATGCTTTGAGTGATTCTTCCTGGATTGATGCTATGCATAATGAACTTAATCAATTTGTAAGAAATGATGTATGTGATTTAGTGCCACGACCACAAGATAAGACTATAATCGACACAAAGTGGGTGTTTAGAGATAAAATGAATGAAGAAGGAAAAGTTGTTAGAAACAAGGCTAGACTTGTAGCACAAGGATATAATCAAGAAGAAGGAATAGAGTATGACGAAACATTTGTACCCGTAGCACGTTTAGAAGTGATACGAATTTTACTTGCTATTGCTTGCATGAAAGTTTTTAAACTTTATCAAATGGACGTGAAAAGTGCATTTTTAAATGGCTTTATACAAGAAGAAGTATACTTGAAACAACCACCCGGTTTTGAAGATCTGAAATACCCCGATCACGTGTACAAATTAAAGAAGGCACTATACGGTTTAAAGCAAGCACCTAGGGCGTGGTATGATTGTTTTGCTACTTTTCTTTTAGAAAATGTTTTAAAAGAGGCTCGATAGATAGCACTCTATTCTTGAAAAAAGATAAATCAGATTTACTAATAATTCAAATTTATGTTGATGACATCATTTATGGATCTACGTCTCATAAACTTGTTGAAGATTTCGATACTTGCATGAAATCCGAATTTGAAATGTCTATGGTTGGTGAATTGAATTACTTTCTTGGCTTGCAAATTAAACAAACGAGTAAAGGTATACATATAAGCCAATTTAAATATGTAAATGACATGATTAAAAAGTTCAATTTTGAGAATCTAAAACTGTCCCCCACCCCTATGAGCGTCACCACTAAACTAGATAAAGATGAACATGGAAAGGACTTTGACAATGCTTTATATAGGTCTATGATTGGTTCTTTGCTCTATCTTACTGCTAGTAGACCTGATATCATGTTCAGTATATGTATGTGTGCACATTTTCAAAGTCAACCTAAAGAGTCTCATTATAATGCTGTGAAAAGAATATTTCGATATATTAAGCACACCTCCACTTTAGGCCTTTGGTATGATAAAGATTGTGAATTTGACTTACATGTTTATACCGACGCGGATTATGGTGGATGTAAAATAGATAGAAAAAGCACAAGTGGCACTTGTCAATTTATAGGAAATTCACTTATTTCATGGTTTTCTAAAAAGCAAGCAAGTGTAGCCTTATCCACTACCGAAGCTGAATACATGGCACTTAGTCTTTGTCACACGCCTAGCTCAGCCTTGATGGAGCTTATGTGGAGCCTAGTTGGCATCTTGATTGGTCAAGAATGGAGTATACAAGGTTAGTGACATGAAGAAGGGAGCTACACAAGGTAATGTTTTAAACTATGTCACATATGTGACACATGCTGAAAATTTCAGCATGTGTACATTAAGTTGGCAGAAATTTTCATCTTAATGATAATATATTTGCCTCTTTAATTTAAATGGATTGATTTGATGATAAAATGGCAATATTTTGAACATGTCTTGAATAGTGCACATGCTGAAAATTTCAGCATGTGTTGAATGAGTTGGCCGATGTTTTAAGCTTAATGGGGATCAATTTGTCTTGCAAATTTTATGGGATTGATCATATGACTTTTGGAAATATTTTAAAAACTAATTTTGCACACGTTTTAAGTGTAATGTTCAGATTTATACAGTCATCAAATGATGACAAATCTCATCCAATCAATGAGCGTCAAGTAAGCAAGGCCAAGATGATCATCCAATAAAGTGTTGCCAAGTAAGCAAGTTGATGTCACAATTATACAAGGTATTCTTCCAAGGACTTAAAAGATAATTTTCAAGGGGAAGAAAAGGCTAAGAGGGGATGGCCACACTTAATAAAAAGGAGAGAAGAAGAGCAAATCAAATACAAGACAAGTTTTACAAGTTCAAGAGAGCAAAAACGTTTCTAAACTCTACTTCCACACTTCTTTCTTTCTTCTTCTTTCTCAAATCATATTGTATCTACATTCATACATATTGTGTAGGCTTCATATAAACCACCATACATGCTATATTGTTGTAAAAGGTTGATCAAGGTGTGATCAATCCTTCATCCGCTCGGTGGTGGTGTTCGTGATCATTGTGATTTCTTGTAAGGTTTGTAAAGGGTTAGAGTTGGTGCATAACTCCATCAACCCTGTGTGGTAAGGTGTTATTTTGTTTAGTGATAACCAAGGAAGGTGTCTTCGAAAACTGGAGTAGGTTGATTTAACCCAACCAGTATAAAATTCCTTGTGCTCTCTACTTTTCTGTACAATACTTTCAGTTTCCAGCACAATGCATCATTTTCATCGCGATCTTAAAAATATCAAATGAATTTCAAAAATCACGAAACTATCCAGAAACATAGCCACACGTTTTAAGTTTCATTTGGTGTAAGTTTCAACTCATTTGAGCAAGTATAAGTCATTCAAACTTCAATAGTTCTCAGACTAGTGCAGTCTGATTTTCAGTCTTGCAACGGCTGAGACTTTGAATTTATTTGACTTACTTCCCAAAGGAATTTTTCAAAACTATTTCAACCCAATTAAACACATATAGAAAGAGGTTTTTAATTAAATTTCCAGACCATTTGGAGCTACGGTTTATTCGGAATAAATTTTTTAAATCAGACTACCGTTTCTTGCAGATTTGCGCAATCTGACCACCAATGATTTTTCAAAGGGTTAAAAGTTGAATTTTGATCTGAAATTTTTAGGAGATACTCAGAACATCTGAGACTATAATCTATCCAAATTTCAGAATTTTGTGAAAACCTGTAACCTAGTTTTTAAAACACTGTAAAACAGGTCATAAAAACAGAAATTGTTTTCAAAAGTTGGGTTTTTGGATTAAAATAATTTTAAAAACCAAATTTTCCACACCCACTATTCAACCCCCCCCTTCTAGTGGTGCCTTGAAGGTCCTACAATATACACTTCCAAACCCCTACAATTACTACACATGGATTTGTACGGGGATGTTGGAACAAAAAGTTTGGGTGGTAAACATTACACCTTTGTGGTAGCAGATGACTATACTCATTATACATGGATGATGTTTCTTGCAAAAAAAAATGATGCATGTAGTGAGTTTATGAACTTGAGTAGACGACTAGAAAATCACATGGGTGACACCATTAAAATCATACGAAGTGATCGTGGTGGTGAGTTTGATGGATAGTTTGAAAATTTTTGTGAATCCAAAGGATACTCACATGATCTTTCAACTCCTAGAACTCCACAACAAAATGGTGTAGCCGAACGAAAGAGTAGAACTATACAAGAAATGTGTAGAGCGATGTTAAACGAGTTTGGTTTGCCAAAGTATTGTTGGGCTGAAGCGGTAAATGCCGCTTGCCATGTGATAAATCGTGTATATTTGAGACTTTACCTAAATGTGACACATTATGAGCTTTAGAATGGTAAAGTTCCCAATATTGGGTATTGTAAAGTGTTTGGTTGTAAGTGTTTCATACTTAACACCAAGGACACTTTGGACAAACTTGACCTCAAAGCGGATTAAGGTATCTTTTTATCTTATGCCTCAAATAGTAAAGCATTTCTTGTTTTCAACAAAAAAGAGTCAAAAATTGGAAGAATCAATCCATGATAAGTTTAATGAGTCAATTAATGACGAGCCTAAACTTAATGAGGATTGTCAGGAAAATGAAGATGTTGCTCCTCAAGAAGAAATTCTTGAAGACATTCCAACGGTTGCTCATCAACAAGAAATTGTTGATAAGCCTCCAAATGGGAACATCTTCATTGACTTGAGAGTAGAACCTATTGAAGGTACTCCTTCACCTAATGTGCATGAATTTAGTGATTCAAATATAAATATTTTCTCATACTCATCTTGTTGATACACGTTATGTTGAAAATGCATCTCATATTCCAAAAAATGAAAATCATCTAAATGATGATGATACGTCACTTCCGGAAAGTGATCATGAGGAAGTTGGAAGAGATGTCTGCACTCTTCCTAGATCATTCAATCATAAAAGTTCTCACCCACACGAGTTGGTCATAGGTGATTTAAATAGGGGTATCACTACACGAAGGGAATATAGTTCGTGTCTCTCATAGAGCCTAAAAATGTAAAGGATGCACTTCTTGATGAAAATTGGACCTTGGCCATGCAAGAAGAATTAAACCAACTTGAAAGAAGTGATGTTTGGAGTTAGTTTCTAAACCACTTGATCATTCCATTATTGGTACGAAACGGGTATTGCGTAACAAGATGGATGATCAAGGAAATGTCACTAGAAATAAAGCTAGACTAGTTGCTCAAGGATACCGTCAAGAAGAAGGTATTGATTTTGATGAGACATTTGCACCCGTAGCACGGCTTGAAGCTATTAGAATGTTATTCGCATATGCTTGCTATAGAGACTTTAAACTTTACCAAATGGATGTTAAATCTGCCTTCTTGAATTGTGTTATTCAAGAAGAACTGTATGTTACACAACCTCCCGGGTTTGAATGTCATGATTCACCACATCATGTTTTCAAATTTAAAAATTATATTTTTAGTCTTAAACAAGCTCCAAGAGCTTGGTATGAGAGGTTAAGTACTTTTCTTCTTAATAATGGATTTTTCAAGGGGTAAGTTGATACTACTTTGTTTATCAAAGAACAAGGTAGAAATCAATTAATTGTACAAGTATATGTTGATGATATTATTTTTGGTGCTACTAACAATTGTCTTTGTGAGCAATTTGCTAGCTTAATGCAAGGTGAATTCGAGATGAGCATGATGGGAGAGCTAAATTACTTTCTTCGACTACAAATCAAGCAAACTGAAGAAGGTGTGTATATCTATCAACCCAAATACACAGAGGATTGCTCAAAAAGTACAACTTTGGTGAAGGGAGAGAAGTAAACACCTCAATGAGCACAAGTGGCAAGCTTGACAAGGATGAGAAAGGAAAGCATATCGAGATAACCTTGTATCGTGGCATTATAGGTAGTCTACTTTATTTGACTGCGAGTAGACCTGATATTTTACATGCAGTGTGCTTATGTGCTAGATTTCAAAGTGATCTAGGGAAATGCATCTAATTACGGTAAAATATATTCTTAGACCTTAGATGTACTTTGAAATTTAGGTTATTTTATCCTAAAATGCATGCTTTGATTTAAGAGGATATTGTGAGTCCGATTATACGGAGAGCCATGTTGATAGAAAGAGCACATCCAGAACTTGTCAATTTCTCGGTGATTGTTTTGTTTCTTGGTTGTCTAAGAAGCAAAACAGTGTTTCTATTTCTACGGCGGAATCCGAATATGCGTCGGTCACTGTGCACAATTGTTATGGATGACAAACACGTTAAATGATTATAGCATTCACTTCTCTAAAGTTCCTATTTTGTGTGATAACACGTCTGTTATCAATATTGCACAAAATCCCGTCCAACATAGTCAGACTAAGCACATTGAAGTGAGATATCATTTCGTATGTGATTGTGTACAAAAGAATATGGTAAGTGTGGATTTTGTTCCATCACGTGACCAATTAGCAGACGTCTTTACAAACCCTTGCCTAGTGATGTGTTTGCATATATGAAAAGTAGGTTGGGGTTACTTAACATGGGTTGACATTAACCCATCTTAAGTTGGGGAAAGAAATTTTTAAAAATTTTTCAAGGTCATTACACATAAGGTGCTTCATCACTATTAGTTCATGCGTTCAATGTTACAATAAGCGCCTGATGCTAAGGATGTCACTCGTTCGAAGTGACATCAATCGCTTTATGTCTCTAGAAACAAGCATTAAGCACCTTATATGAACTATTTCACTCATTCGAAGTGACATTAAGCACCTAATCTACTCATCCACAATCGTTCCAAGTCACTTCAGGCGCTTCATCTTAATTTATGAAGTCGTTGGAAGTGACATAAGGAGTCTAAACCTTATTGATTCACTGACATTCCAAGCGTCTCTTCAACTTTTTGCGCCAATTAAGAGTCATTGACTCCTGCCGCCATTTCCTTTCTCTTTCCCCATGCCATCCCTCCCACGTTTCCCAATTCCTCTTCCACTTCTCAAACGTTTCCCCTTCTTCCTCTTGCACTTCTTGCTCTTCAATATCCATTACATCCCACTATCTCCACTACTCCTTCCATTAGTTGCAACCATATCTCTTCCTCTTCTAATTCCCCTTTAAAATCTACTCTTCTTCCTAACTTCACTTCACAAATCATGAAGAACAAACACCCTTTCCTTCCTAGTATACTCTCCTTCTAAGAAAACCCAAAGCTTCTTCATCCTAAAATGGCGTCTACTGGACCATCCCACAATGTCTCTACCGGCCATAGACGAAAGAGATCTGCTGAATCAGCAAATCAAATGAGCTAAAAGACGTCCGGAAAGCACTCACCAAAGATAATTTCCCATGGATGAAGACACAGTTTGACAAGGATGCCACTCAATCCCCTCACCACACTGCCGTAGGTATTCATCTCTCTCTATACTCCCGTATTCTATATGAAGAATGGAAGAGCAATAATAGGCCAGTGGTGCCATTAAAATTTGTTCAAATTGATGACTTCATAGAAGCCCACAATGCAAACAAAGTCATTGCTCTTCTTGAAAATAAGGATGGACTCATCTTTGGTTAATGTTATCTATGAAATGCTACTCCAAAACTCTTACCTGCAAGTTCTATGAAAATATGTGGATTACCCCTGCCACTGAAACTTCATCCTTCTCTTTACATACTGTGATAAATGGTACACCCTTTAGCTTTTCCATCAATGACATATGTGCCACATTAGGAGTGAGAAATGAAGGATTAAGTGATTTTTCAGGTATTCGATTGGAGTGACAAGTATGGCATTAGTGAGCAAGATGTCAAATTCCAACTAAAATATATTCCAAGCAAAAAGACTCAGAATGTGCCATTGGTCATCGTATTTTGCTTGCTGTTGTTACTTACTGTGTGAATGGGAAAGCAACTTGAAATCCGAGTAACATAGATTTCTATGTTACTTATCGCATTCTGCAAGAGACACAATTGAACTTTGGATGGATTCTTGTTGAAGTTATGATGGCTGCCCTTAGGAAGAGATCAAAAGCTTTGCCTTTCGCAAATATTGTGACAATGTTGATCAAATCCAAAGGGATTGAAATTTTTGATGGATCCCTGACAAACGTGGCCAAAACAGATTACTATGACAACTTCAACATAGCTCAGGCAATTGACTCCAATGAAGAAAAATTACTCTTCATCCTGACCTTGCTGATGAAGTAGATGAAGGTCCTCAGGACGGAGAAGGAACGAGTACTGATGCTGAGCTCCTTAAACAAATCCAATCCTTGGAACAAACTGTTCAACAACTACAACTTAGAGATTCACGAAATGAATATTGATTTGGAGCCCTCAAAGAAGCCATTCTCAGTCAATTCTCTTGGGCTTACATTCCTCCAAATTTTGATGATTTTATGGGAGAACATACTGCTAGAACTGCTGGAACTGCTGGAGGTGCAGAGACAGGAGTTGGTAGTGGTGAACAAGCTGGTGGAAGTGGTCAGCAAATGAGTGGCTTTGCAGACTTTGCAACAAGCGGTTTTGGTTTTGGTGATTTTACTCCTGGAGCAAATGGTGCTAGAGCTAGAAATGATCAAATGAATGATTAAAAATGTTGATGGCTGACTAATCGTTGTTTCTACCTGTTCTTCTTATGTCTCTTAAAAATTGAAACTGATGGCTGACAAAGTGTTGTTTCTATTTTCCATATGTCTCTTAGAAATTGGAATACAAATTTCTTGAATTGTGATGATGCATTGTTTTTGAGAAACTTGATGAAAATTTGTGTTATGTGACGGAACCTTACCCATCCGGACATGTAAGGTATATCACTAGACACTCTCAAAAGTTATATGACAAATGGGAAGATGAAGAGAGAGCCATTATCCCACTCAAATTTCTTAGAATCAATGATATTCTAAGCAATAATGAGTTGAGCCCTATCATTTGACTGGTTAGATGTCCAACAATGGAGGAGTATTTGGTTTGAAAAGAGATGGACAAAATGTCCACTAGGTACACTAGGCTCTTTTATGCAAATCTATGGATTCAATACATAAATGATCTTCCTTTAGCTTTGCATACTATTATTGATGGACATCACATTGAATGGGATGTTGGAACAATTTGTGGGTTGATTGGTGTACCCAACGAAGGATACTTTGAGTTTGATGTATGGAAGTGGGATATGACTCGGTGGAGAGTCACTGAGGATGCAGTGTAGACATTCTTAGGCTATCATCCCACTAAGAACACCAATGATATGCCCTTGGTTTATCGTACCTTTCTCGCCATTGTTACCTTTTGTATCAATTGCAAATCCACCAAAGGGCCAAGTAACCTAGACTTTTACATTGCATACCGAATAGCCAACCGTGAAAAGGTAAACTTCGGGGAGTTTTTTATGACAAATGTTATTGAGGCCACCACCAAACAAAGCCCTACCCTATAGTAACCTTATCTATAGGATGCTTGTAAAGTCGGGTATTGATGTAGACAACACTGATGTTGACATAATCACACATAAAGATTTTTATGATAAGGTCAACATCCAACAAATATTCAAAGCTAGAAAAGAAGCAATGAAAGGTCGAGCACAAGTGGATGAAGCGGAAGAAGACGAAGGTGTTCCGGACGAGGCACCTATTCCTGAACCCGACACTCGAGAAGCAACTAGTGGGTTGAGCTCAAATGTTCCTGAACTTCAAGATCAAGTCACTAGCCTTCAACAATAGGTTGGTGAACTTCGAGGAAAGGTGTCCTTGCACGAGTCAAGGTTTGCAAAGCTCAAGGCTAAGATGAAGGCGTGCATTCCGGACATTACATTCTCATCAGATGAAGACTAGGATTTTTTTAGCTCGCTTCTCGTTTATCTATGTTTATGAGTCTAGCTTAGAATTTATTTGACTATGTACTTGCTTG
This sequence comes from Eustoma russellianum, assembly GCA_036186865.1. Lineage (NCBI taxonomy): Eukaryota > Viridiplantae > Streptophyta > Magnoliopsida > Gentianales > Gentianaceae > Eustoma > Eustoma russellianum. The sequence continues at coordinate 27,305,686 of AP025057.1, forward strand.
GTTGTGTTTTGATGATTAATGAAGTGGTTTTATGAGTTTATTGCTTATAACTTATTTAGTGACTTAATGGTTATTGCTTATGACCTAAAATATAAACATGAAAAGAATGCTTGATATTTGATATTTGATGGTATAAATTTGGTGCTAGTGCAGAAAGGTAATTTTGAGATTGAACATGTTTAGTTTAAGTTAAGGAAATTGGTGCATGTTTGCGTTAAGTTGAGTAAATTGATGCATGTTTGGTTAAGGGGGAGCTTTTTAGTACATAATTGTAAAAAGGGAAGCATTTTTGATATATTCATTGGAGTTGTAAAATCATGTTTACAATGGTTATTATGGAAAGTATGAAATGCATATATTAAGGGGGAGATTAAAACTTTTCAAGTTTAAAACATCCAATTAGCTAAAATGAAGCAAAAACATCTTTTAAAATCTTGGTTTTGAAATCATCAAAAAAGGGGAGATTGTTGGAATATAAAATGTCTTGATGATGTTAAAAGATGTTTTGAACGGGCTAAAATGGAATTTCACACTTTGAGCTTGAAGCAAAATGAGAAAAACACATTGTGAGACGTCAATCTCTTGCATGGATCGATTGACATATACATCAGCCCCTCAGGAAGGCACATGGATCGATCCATATGAAGATTGTGGAAGTTTAAAACTTTCGGCCCTACATCGATCTCTCAACTAGAGGGACGTCGATCGATCGACGTTACATGAGTCTCTCAGCAAGAGACGTTAATCGATCGGCGTAAGACAGATTCAAAACCTAAATGCTTCGGCAAGACATCGATCTCTCAGAGACAGGAGACATCGATCAATCGATGTACATCAGTCTCTCAAAGGAGAGACATCGATCGATCGATGTCCTACAGATTCAAAACTGGAACCTTTCGGGCAGACGTCGATCTCTCAGCACAGGCACATGGATCGATCGACGTCCCCCAGAATTCAAAATTTTTTGAACGTTGGAACAAAATCCAAGGGAGATCTATGATGTTTTCTCTCTCCAATCTTGCTCAAATTTCTTGTGGACTTTAACCCAACATACTACATGCTTCCTTGACTATTTTATCTATGTCTAAGATTCTCTAGGGTGGCTATTGAAGATCAAACCTTTTGTATCTATATGCATCAGGATTCCGATTCATGGATCTCTCGGTTCGAGAAATAAAAAAATACATTTAACACTATTTGTGGTAATGTATGCCCATTACCCACTACCAATTTACATTTATCATCTAATGGGTAATGGGCATACATTACCACAAATAGTGTTAAATGTATTTTTTAACCACTTCATAGGGTGGCTAAAGACTATTTGGACATTATCTTGACATTTTGTGTAGATGAAGACATGGTGGAGAGATCAAAAACATGGTGACCTTCAGCTATAGATGGGAGAAGCTTGGATGAGGCAAAAATACAGTTTCAACATCATCTAGCTTCATTATCCATCGTTGTATAGTTCTCTCACATTTGCAAAATTGCTTAAAGCTTGTTAAGCTTTTCTTTGCTCTTTATTGTTTTATATTGAGAGATAAAGAGTCTAGCATAAGAGGAACCATAAATATTTGATCTCTTACTTGTGCTTAGACTAGTGAGAAAGTGTGAACCTTACTATTTCCTTCAACCACTGTGAGAAAGTTCTTGAGGGAACTTTGTTGAAGTTGTGAGGTAGCAAGAAGTTGTTCTTGCTAGAGCTGTAGTTGTTGTAGTTGCACAAGTGTGTTTTGTGCAAGAAGTTGCTGTTGTTGTTGCTTAGGCTAAGGTGTTAGTGTAAGTGTTGTTGCGGTTGTTCTTATTGTCTCAAATAAGAAGAGTAGTTGTTGAAAATCCACTTTGGCAACAAAGTGGTAGTGGAGTAGAATCATTTACGATTCGGACCACTCTATATCCGGTGTACACATTCATTGCTTCTCATCTCCTATTCTTGCTTTGATTTTGAATTTTTTTTGAGTTGAGCCAAACAAGAAAATTCTGCAAAAGTGCCAAACACTCTATTCGTTCCCCCCTTCTAGAGTGTCTTTCAGACCTAACAAAACATTCTGACTCAGTCAAGCGGTGCAGTCAAGCGGCTTTGACAATATCCTCACACACTTAAAATGTGGGAGGACACAACCGTAAAGACATAATCTTGACATTCAGATATATATTGAGATATCTAAACTTCTATTTCGATGGAGGATATCTGTCATCCATACATATTGGTGGTGACACCGCTTGACTGCACACGCAATAGACTGAATTAAAAAATGTATTAAAAACATCGAGTCAAAGAAGTGTGTGTTATTTAAGAACATCTATATTGTTGAGATTATCGAGTCATCACAGTGTATTACTGAAACCAAACTAAATAAAGATATATATTGAGTTGCTCAAATGTTCTCAGACTTAAATATGTGTTTTCCTTTCATTCTGTACCTTTATGTGTTGGAATTCAGGGATCAAGAGTCAAGGCATCAGTGGATGAATCAGCTTGAAGGAAATGAGGTTCAGCAGCAGACGTGAAGCTTTGACATTTCGTCGAACACCTTTATACTTAATACAAACACTTCTTGATAGAAACATTGTGATTATTGTAATTAGTGATTTGTTATTCTTTCACTGTACATTTTAATTATTGTGTACATATTAGGTAATCTTTATAACAGATTAGTGGTTTAGACTTAGATAGAAAGAGAAATAGCCGTTAGGATGGGACTCGGATATAGCCGTTGTCGCCGGGCTTGTTTGAATAGAGAGTTTGTGTATATATTGGCATTTAGACCATGAATAAAATTTTAACCAACCATTTCAAGCTTGTTTTTCTCAAACTTCTTCTTGAAATTCTATATGGTATAGGAGCTACAAAAATTCCAAAACCAGCAATCTGTTTAAAATATGGCTTCACAAACTGCAGAGTCTGCAGCACCAGCATTAGATGGACAAACCTCTGGTGTAACGACAGGGAGTGCATCACAAAATTTTGTGGATGATTCTTCTACTATAATCACAAATCATAAACTCAATGGAGACAACTTCCTTTCTTGACCAAGAGGCATTGAGATGTATATTACTGGGAAAAGAAAAGAAGAATATCTGTACGGGGCGGTGGTGTTTCCAGCAAGAACTGATCCAAAGTACAGAACGTGGAAATCCGAAAATAATATGATAATGTCATGGCTCATTCAAGCAATGATCTCAGAAATTAGTGATGATTTCATCATGTATGATACTGCTGCAGAGATTTGGGAGGCAGTTAAGGAAAGTATGCCAAGAGAGATAATATCTCTGAGCTCTATGATATAGAAGCTCATATAAGAGATATTAAACAAGGTAATATGTATGTGGATGAATATTATACACAGTTGACCAAGACATGGCAACAGATCGATCTTTTTCACGTTCATAGTTGGACAAGTACAGCTGACTCCAAAACATATAAGAGTATTATAGAGCAAAGGAGGTTGTTTACTTTTTTAACTGGCCTCAACCCAGACTTTGATGGAACCATGGGAGAAAATTAGCTACCAAGCCTCTTCCAACATTAAAAGCTGCATTTGCAGAAATCAAACATGCGGAGAGTCGAAAGAAAGTAATGGCGGGGTCTGTTTCAAATAATAATGTGGAAATGGCAGCTTTAATTACAGAGAAGAAAATTGAGGAACCAAATGCTCTAGTGGCTAGACATGATAAATCAAAGTTGTATGGCACTAAGTGCAAGAAGAATGGTCACACTATTGACTACTGCTACTTCATCAAAGGTTTTCCTCTTGGACATCCAGGAGAAAAAAACGTCCTTCAGAAAACTCATCCTCTTGGAGAAGCAATGATAGTTCTAGAAACAACAATCAGTGGAAAGGAGAATCAAAATTCAGTGTCACTAGAGCTAATATTGCAGCAGGTGATGAAACTATGAAAGATGATCTTCCAACTCGAGATCTAAACACCAGATTACTTGAACTACTAAACAAAAAGGAGCAGGAAACGTCAATTCATGCATCAATGGCTACAATGAAGTCAACAAGGAACGGATCATGGGTTGTGGACTCTGATGCATCAGATCACATGACTAGTAATGGTAACCTTCTCTCTGAATTTGAATCTTTTGATTTACCAAAGAAGGTTTACATTGCTAATGGAAAGTCACTAGAAATAATAGGTAAAGAACTGGTTAAAATAAGTGAGAAACTCATTCTCAGAAATGTGTTATATGTGCTAGGACTTAAATTCAGTTTATTATCAGTAAGAAAGTTAACTAAAGAAAGTAATTGTCTGGCTTGTTTCTCATCCTCTGAGTTGTGGTTTCAGGAGAAATTTGCGAAAAGGATAATTGGCAATGCTAAGTATAGTGATGGACTATATCTACTTGAAACAGATGCTAGAGAAAGCAAAGGGTTGCATTCACAGCTAGAAGATTCAAGTAGAGTCTCCTATGAGGATAGTGATGTACTACTATGGCATAGGAGATTAGAACATCCTAATTTTTTGTATTTGAAACGTTTGATGCCATAGTTTTCTGGCAAGACTGAAATGAAAAACCTCTTTTGTGAACATTGCAGACTGGCAAAACAGACCAAGAGTATATATAGTTCTAAAGTTTATCAGCCTAGTCATCCGTTTAATTTGATTCATACTGATATTTGGGGACAATCTAAGACAACTAATATAAATGGGACTAAATGGTTTATGATATTTGTAGATGATCATTCAAGAGTAACATGAGTTTATTTGATGAAAAGCAAGATAGAGGTAGGTCAAATTTTCAGATCATTCTGTGCATTAATCAAGAACCAGTTTAATACAAGTATTAAAATTGTAAGAACAGATAATGGATCAGAATACTTTGAGGAGTCTTTGAGAGGTTTCATGAGTGAAAATAGTATATATCATCATTCTTCCTGTACCTATACTCCGCAGCAAAGTAGAGTAGCAGAGTGAAGAATAGACATTTAATGGAAGTTGCACGTACATTATTATTCACCATGAGTGTTCCTAATGGATTCTGGGGAGAAGCTGTACTGTCAGCAATATACTTGATTAATAGAATGCCATCTAGGGTGTTATCATTTAGATCACTTAGGGACATGTTTTTAGAGATTTATCCCTATACAAATCTATTATCAGAAATTCCTTTCAAAACATTTGGATGTACTGTATTCATTCATTTGCATCCTTACTTAAGAAGTAAGTTAGAAGCAAGAGCTAAAAAATGTGTATTTGTGGGCTACTCAGGAACTCAAAAAGGATATAAATGCTTTTGTACAATTACCAGGAAAATGTTTGTCACTATGGATGTAACCTTATGTGAGAATGATGCTTATAACAAAACCAATAATATAACAGAAGATGCAGGTACTGGACAAGAATGGACCATTACTGAATATTTTGTTAAGGAAACTGAAAAAGGAGAAGAGAGTATTCCTTCTCAGAGAGTGGACACAATAGGTGAGGAGGAACCAATGGAAACAAGAATAGAAGAATAGAGACCTCCCATAACACAGGTATATATTAGAAGAAGAAATGTGACAGCAGTAGGAATTGGAGAGGTTCTTGAACATAATCAGGAAAGATATTCAGAATCATCTAAAGTAGATAATAGACCTATAGCATTAAGAAAAGGGGCTAGAGAATGCACCAAATATCCACTACATGAGTTCTTAGGAACAAGGGATATTACTAAGCATCCCATTCAGAATCATCTATCTTATAAGTATCTAAATTCAAAATTTAGAGCATTCATAGTAACCTTAAATTAAAGTTATATCCCTACAACATACAGGAAGCACTCAGAATTCCTTGTTGGAAGAAGGCCGTGGATGATGAAATGCATGCATTGTTACTGAATAATAATTGGGAGATAGTACCCTATATCAGAGGTGTCAAACCTGTAGGTTGTAGGTGGGTGTTTACAATTAAGTATAATACGGATGGAACCATAAATAAGCATAAGGCAAGGTTAGTAGCCAAGGGCTTCACACATGCCTTTGGAGTAGACTATCTAGAGACTTTTGCTCCTGTGGCAAAACTTAATACTATAAGGATATTATTCTCAATTGATGTTAACTTGGATTGGGATATATTTCATCTAGATGTAAAAAATGCATTTCTAAATGGAGATTTATAGGAAACCATTTACATGGATGCTCCTCCTGGCTTCAGGGATCAGAGTAAATCAGTCATGTGTAGACTAAATAAGTCATTATATGTGTTAAAACAATCACCTAGAGCTTGGTTTCAGAAATTCTCTAAAACAGTAAAACAATATGATTTCCATCAGTGTCATAGTGATCACACTATGTTTGTAAGAACCAGTGAACTTAATTTGATTGTTGTGTTGATAGTGTATGTGGATGACATAATAATAACATGTAATGACCTAAAAGGTATTCAGAATATTATGACAAATTTGTCTAAACAATTTGAAATGAAGGACCTAGGCAGAATACGAAACTTTCTTGGCATGGAAATAGCTAGGAGTAAGGAACAACTGGTAATTAGCTAAAGGAAATATGTGCTGTATCTATTAACTGAAACAGGCTTATTGAGGTGTAAGCCTGCAAGTACTCCAATGGAGCAAGGATATAAGCCTAAAGATTTATGGGATATGACCCCAGTAGATAAGACTAAGTATCAAAGATTAGTAGGTAGACTAATATTTTATCACATACAAGGCTAGATATATCTTTTGCAGTGGTAAGGGTAAGTCAATTTATGCATAGCCCAACTAATGAAAATTTGCAAGGAGTATTGAGAATTTGCAGGTACTTGAAGAATGCTCCAGGACAGGGGCTGACATTTAGGAAAAGCCAAGACAGGTGTATATCTATATACACTGATGCAGACTGGGGTAACTCTAAAGAGGATATGAGATCAACCGCAGATTATACAACATATGTATGGGGTAATCTTGTCAGTTGGAGAAGTAAAAAACAACCTATTGTCTCAAGAAGTAGCGCAGAGGCAGAGCTAAGGGCTCTGGCTCTAGGAGTCTGTGAAGCATTATGGTAAGTAAAAGGTTATCGGTGATCTTGAATTCAGATTTAAGTTGCCTGTCATGATATTGTGTGACAATCAGTCAGCCATTAATATGGCGGAGAATCCTATTCATCATGACAGATCCAAGCATATTAACATTGACAAGCATTTTATTAAAGAACGGATTAAGGAAGGAACAATCAGTCTATTGTACATCTCAACCAAAGAACAGGTTGCTGATTTACTGACCAAACCAGTATCAGTAGGTGTGTTCAGAGCATTAATTAGCAAGATTACCTGCATTAATATTTATGCGGGTTAAGCTTGAAGGGGAGTGTTGAAATTCAGGGACCAAGAGTCAAGACATCAGTGGGTGAATCAGCTTGAAGGAAATGAGGTTCAACAGCAGACGTGAAGTTTGACATTTCGTCAAACACCTTTATACTTAATACAAACACTTCTTGATATAAACATTGTGATTATTGTAATTAGTGATTTGTTATTCTTTCATTGTACATTTTAATTATTGTGTACATATTAGGTAATCTCTGTAACAGATTAGTGGTTTAGACTTAGATAGAAAGAGAAATAGCCGTTGGGATGGGACTCGGATATAGCCGTTGTCGCCGGGCTTGTTTGAATAGAGAGTTTGTGTATATATTGGCATTGAGACCATGAATAAAATTTTAACCAAGCGTTCTAAACTTGTTTTTCTCAAACTTCTTCTTGAAATTCTATATTATGATATAGACTTAAATATATATATGCATATGCGTATATGTATATACATATACTGTAAAGCCAGCAAGAAGGAAAATTTGTCTCTGTTTTTCATTTTACTTGGTTTAATGAACCTTAAAAATTCAAATATAAGACATGCTAATCCAAGTATTTCCTATATCTTGACCTTTGTAACCAATCATTCTATTGGTGTCACGACATTTTACTAATACAAATTTATTTGACACAGTAAAAGATGTAGCTTCAGCTTTAAGCATAGAGAGACAACATGATAGAATCATAGACAAGATGTTACATAATGATCGCGGATCAGTAACTGCACCCCTGTTGGCGCCATCGCTGGATAAGCCCCTTTATGTCTGGAACCTTAGCAGCAAAACAATAAATTTAGGATTGATGAAAACATAGAAAAACAAAAACGTAACATTGGAAATAACTTAAAAATGTAAAAGTAAAGTACACTTTCATCTTCTGAAAAAAAAAAGAATACACTTTCATGATTAAACTCTTTCCAACTTAACAATGATAATGTAACAGTAAAGCAAAATGAATCTTTCAAAGCTTAGAGTTGGAATGTAGCCCATATTTATACACTTCATCATTAGATATATCTTATAAGATATCCTATCAATTCAAGAATCACAAGATACTCACTCACCAAACAAAAACTTCAAAATTGGACCAAACTTAGAGATTGCATTTTGAGCTCAACATCGAAAGTTCGGTCTCACCCATCGAATGTTCGGTCATCTCTGATTCAGAAAATTTAGAATATCGTCTCATTCATCTAATCTAAAATTTTTTACTTCATCTTTCGATCAACCTTCTTATATATTTTTATATAAATTTGGTGCACTTTCTGAAACATTTTTATGTTTTTTTCCAACAGTAGTCACCCAAAAATATTGCTTACAACATATGCATTTGATGGAAGAAATGCGACAGATTGATAGTGAGACAATTGAATTCCAAGGCAAGAAGAAAGGTTGCCAAAAACATCCATAACAGGGGGAAAAAGTCGGAAAACTGTTAGAGACTCTTACATAACGATTATACTTCTCAATTATGGGTCATCGAAAAACAACCTCTGTTTGTTTCTAATACTTGTTTCTAACACATGAGTATGGTTGCGTATCCGACCCCCCGCCCCATACACCGCCATAGGCGGAACCTCAAAGGCAAGGGGATAATGTTGTTGTTGTTGTTGTCGTCGTCGTCGTATATATACATATACATAAATACATACACGTGTTTATACACGCACATAGATGTAGATATTGACTTAAGTAATACATAACTGAAAAGGAATGTTTTTTTTTTGGTTAGTGTTGAGGAAGGCAAAGCTGAGGAGTCAAGAACACAGTTGCTACTTGGATGAGCTGAAATAAGGATGGAAGAAACACAATCTAGCTGGAGTGACTTTGGGAGAAGATGGATCGTTGGATTAATTGTGTAACTAATGGTGGAGAAGATTGGTTGCAGCAGGATAAAGATCAAACACTTGGAGGAAGAAAAAATTGGGAGAAGAAGAAGAAAGTTACACGGGATATGTTTAAAATAGGGTGAAAAGACAAGAATACCTCTACAGCTAAAGCATTTGTAGTTTAGTAATTGAGGGCAAAGATGTAAAATCACCATGTTATAACCGCTTTCTTTTTTTCTTGTCCTTTGTACTTAAGTGCTGCAATTGCAGCCTGCACCGAGTGAGGAACTCAATTTCAACTGCCTCAATCCCAGTTTTGTTCCACTCTACATTTGTCATTTGATTTGTTTGATTGAACATTTATTCAACTGCTCTCGATATTTTGAATATTTGATTGAATTTCATCATGGTATCAGAGCGATGCTGGATTGACGTCTTGTTGCTGGCTTAATAGATTCGCTTCTGGTTCTTTTTTTTTTTCTTTTCGAATTGGCATGTTTGATGTTTTGATATTTTCTGGTCTGTTCTTTGTTGATATTTTTTTGATTCAATGGTTCCAAATTCAAATCCTTCGACTTTTAGAGGCAATCAGCCTCAAGCTGCTGACAGTCCCCAGCAGAATCCATATTACCTCTATCCGAATGATAGCTCTGTGATTGTCCTGGCTCAACCACCAGTTACTCCTCAAAATTATCATACTAGAAGCTGGACCTTTGAGATGGCCTTGGTGGTCAAGAACAAGATAGACTTCATAGACGGGACCATTGTGAAACCATTGCCAGGATATCCTAATTTTTCCCTTTGGAGGCAGGTGAATAATATGGTGCAGTCTTGGATCATGAAGTTTGTTTCTCATTCTATTGCACAGAGGATCATGTGGTTTCGTAGTGCATTTGATGCTTGGAATGACCTTAAATTGAGGTATAGGAACACTGATCCCTTTAGGATGTCAGATTTGTTGGAAAGTTTCTATGGAATCAAGCAGGACAATCTCAGTGCAAATGAGTATTTCACCAAGCTGAAGGTTGTTTGGGAAGAGCTGATGTCTGTGAGACCCATACCTAAATGTGTTTGTAGAGGATGCAAGTGTGATGTGGCAGGAAAGATGAAACAATTTGTAAAAATTGATTATGTCATTAAATTCATAAAAGGTTTGAATAAAAACTTTGATCGAGTGAAATCTCATGTGCTTTTATGACAATTATGCTAGATATCCATACAACCTTTTCCATGGCTTTAAAGTATGAGAGGAAGGTGATTTCTGATACAAGAGGAGCACCCTTTGATAGTAATTCCACTGCCTTAATGTCTTAAAAACACGTGAGCGAAGCATTTGCTACAAATGCCTACTGTGGTAGACAACAGTTTGGAGATTATAGAAGGGGCAATGGAAGATTATATGCAGATGGCACAAGACGTTTTCAATGCACTCATTGTGGCATGATTGGTCATACAACAGAAAGATGCTACAAGAAGTATGGTTTTCCACCATGTTTCAAGCCCAAGAATCAGGCTAATATGGTAGAATATGCAGAGAAAGAACCAAAGGCATTTCATCCTGATCCGCAGGCTAAAGCAATGCAGTTACTAATGCTCATCCATCAACGAAACCAAAACCTTATGGCTTGGCTTAGTAAGCTGGATGATAGCCATGAAAGCAACACAACCACCACTGCTCAACACACTGTCTTGTCTACAAAGGTTGAGAAGGTGGCAGGTAATTCTGTAACTAATGATGTAAGTACTTGGATTTTAGATTCAGGAACTACTGATCACATTACCTTTATTCTATCTTTCTTTGTTTCTTATGAGCCAATCAACCATGTTTCTATAAAACTTCCTAACAACTTCCATGTCCCTGCTACACATAAAGGCACAATTATGGTAAGTAGCTTGTTTACACTGTATGATGTCTTATATGTGCCTTCTTTACTTTTAATCTGCTCTCCCTCAGTAAACTGGCATATGATCTTAGACTAATTATTCAAATGCATGGTCCTTCTTGTTTGATTTAGGATCAATTGTCCAAGAGGATGATTGGTTCAGTTAAACTCTCTCATGTCTCTACTATTGCATGGTGATTCCTTGATGTCACAGCATACTACATGTGCTTCCATGCCTATCTCAGATTTAATGTTATGGCACCTTATAGTTGGGCATGCTTCACAATCCATAATAAAAAAAACATCTAGAAACATGATTCCTCAGTCACATGAGATTTTCTTGACACCCCATGTACCATATGTCCTTTAGCCAGACTTCATAAACTCCCATTTTCTGTATCGACTTCTGTTTCTGACATGCCTTTTGATCTTGTTCATGTAGATGTCTGGGGGGCCAAATAGGCATCCTACTTTTTAGGGTTAATTGCACCTGGTATCTATACTTTGCCACTAAGTTTTAAGTAGCATCCAATCTTTCATGAAACTCACTTACCATCCAGACTTATAGGGGAAATAGACACCTGGCATCCGGCAACCGGGAAATGACCTGCTGTAGGCGGTTTTTATAAAATTTCCTTTTTTCACTTTTCTCCCAAGTGGTGCCAAACTTTTTCCAACCCTGGTTAATTTCATCTTCCCTCCATTCCTTCTAATAACAACAACCAAAACCACCGCGCCATACATTAGCCACCGTCACTATATCACTTGTTCCAATCACAATACTCAAATTCAGTGCATTTTGACCTCCAATATTTCAAACGAATTTGCAGCAACATTTACCAAGAAGAAAGTGAAGTAAACCCAACTATTTCCCCAATTCCACCACGCCGCCATTTTTTCCTCGCAATTTCTTCCCATTCCACACCTTTTTTTGGCTCATTTCAGTTACTTACAGTTCAATTTTTTCTAGAGTAAAATGCACCTAGCACCCAAACGTTTGTTACAGAATCCACTTAGCATTTAAACGTTCCGAAACCTCACATGGCATCCAAACGTGGCAAAATTGATTCAATTAACACCAAATTACCAGCTGCGACCTTTGACTTTTTAAATTTAACCGTTGACTCACTTATTTGACATTGAAATATCAATTTTACCCCTGATTTTAATTGATTTTACCCCTGCAATACGTCCTCTTCTCTCTCCTCTCATTTCCCGCCCCCTTCTCCCCTGCGAATTTTCTCCTCATCTCTGCAATTATTCCCGCTCTCTCCCCTCTCATTTCCCCTTTTCTAATAACCACCACAAGAACCGCTGCAATACTGGTCGTTGCGGCCATAGCCACGGTCACCACCTCCATAATCACCCTCTCCACCTTCACGACGACCACCTCCATAACCACAAGAACTACCGTATCCACCTTCGCATCTGCCACCACAATAACCACCTCCACCTTCGCGTCTGTCACCACCGCCAGAAGAAATTTTCATGGACAGTTGACCTTTTTCGTGTTTCATGGTGCCGTGGGAATGTCTTGAAATTGTTCAGGATTTGTTGCATATAACTTCTAATCTGATCGTGTAACATCATTTTACTGAAATTGACCTGTTATGCTGGCTACAAGCTGCTGCCGGATATTAAGATTGGGAAGTACAATGAAAATACTGTAGCTCCAGGGTCCTGTAATCCCGCGGCAGAACATAATTCAGTATGATAAGCTCTCTTTTCTGTAGTTAGTCGGTTTTATTGGAGCTGATGGTTTTTGTTTTTGTTGTAAAAGAAATCTTTGGACAGAGGCATTAGAGTGGAGGTTGATGACAGGGATGCACTATGAGGAAGAAGATTGGAATCTCACTAGCAGCTTTTGTTTAATGCAATCTTTCTGCAATTGTTCGGGATGGGGAACTAAAGTTGTGTCCGGTAAGTTGAGCAACTACATGGCGTGAAAGGATTTTAAGGAAATAATTTGATTAGATAACAGAATTATTAGCCTTGTCCTTTACCTGATTTTTGTCCTTTTAGATGAGACTAAGTTATTTACTGTGCGGTTTTTCATTAATTATAGTTCCGGATTGAAGAAAAAACTATATCTTCTCTTCTTCTTTATTGAGCATCAACGGTAAAATTGTTACCTTCTCTCTTGGAAAAAGAAAAAGAAAGATGAAGTTGCCTATTTGTTGATGATCAAGCTGTCCTATCAGAAGTGCTGATTAGTGATCGAGTGGCAATTACTCCGGAGCAACCATGTCTGAAATTTTATAAATCGAACCATCCTCCAACATTGTTTTAGTTTCAGTATAGTGGTATCATGATGAACGAGGTCAGTTGACGCAGTTTAGCATTAGACATCTAAGCATTACAGTCGTAGCGGCTATCGGGGGTATGACGTTGAATTATGGAGGGGATTATGTGAATTGAGGACTAATTTATGGAGGGGATTATGTGAATTGAGGGCTAATTTATGGAAGAAAACGACCATGGAACTGTAGTAGTATAAGGGAGGGAGGTGGATGACGTTGATTTTGAGGGAAAACTTTATTTGGCGCTAAAATTTGATGAAACTGGCTGCAGCAGGTCAGCAGCCGGTTTCTGGTGTTAATTGAATCAATTTTGCCCATGTTTGGATGCCAAGTGAGGTTTTAGAACGTTTAAATGCTAAGTGGATTCTGTGACAAATGTTTGGGTGCTAGGTGCATTTTACTCATTTTTTCTATTATTTGCTGTTAATGGATCAAAATCTTGTGCATAATGCATCGAATTCAAAAACTCTTCGTTTCCCGTAAGAAAACCTCCGCCGTCTCCGGCGGTGGTGGTGGCGGAAGCGGATCGAAGCCGAAGCCACAGCCGCAGCCGAGGTTGGAGCGGCGGAATGCTATAAAGAATTTTGGCTTCGAGCTGCCTTCCACTTCATCAACTTCTTCTTCTTCGTTGATTTCTTCGGATGAGTACTTGTCTTCAGCTTCGGGTTATAGCTTGCTCAACGGAATCGATCTCTTGATATTTATTCTTTCGATGACAAGACCAGTTTTAGAATTGAAGGTAAATGTCCGGGTGAATTCGAAATTATTTGCAAAAGTTTGGGCCTGTCGGGGCCGGAAGATTTTTGTATTCCCGCCGCAGCATGGCAGGAAATGAAGGTACGGTCATCTTCTTCTGACATTTTTCCTCGGCTTTCTGGTTCGGTCTTGCCTTTGATGCTGATGATGGTTCTGGTGATGTGGTTGATCCGAAAATATTGGGCAAGCTCCACTTCATCCTCGCTGGGTTTCTTGTCATCATCGTCATCATTATCTCGGCTCATCAGTTTGTAGAGTTGCCAGTCTTCATCCCTCATACCAAAAGTATCCTCGCCTTTTCATGTTTAACGGAAAAATGAAGGTGGGAAGTTTTTGATTTTGTTTTTTCTTTAATTTTGAAGGTAAAATAGTCAACCTTGGTTAAAGTCAGGTTAAAATTATGGTTAAGTCCGGTCAAAGGTCGATTTCAGCGGTCAACGGTCGACCAGCAGGTCATCCGAATGCCAGGTGTCTATTTTCCCTATAACTCTAGATGGTAAGTGAGTTTCATGAAAGATTGGATGCTACTTAAAACTTGGTCGAAAAGAATAGATATCAGGTGCAATTAACTCCTACTTTGTATGCTCAAAGATACTTTTTGACTACAGTGGATGATTTTATCAGATTTAATTAGGTGTATTTGATGAAATCCAAAGAAGAGACCAATCATATTTTGCAAAATTTCTGCTTGTTTGTTGAAACTCAATTTGAAAGGTCAGCTAAGGTTATAAGAACACACAATGCTAAAGAATTCAAGATGAATAATTTTTATATGCAGCATGGCACAATGCACCAAACCAGTTATATCCATATCCCACAACAAAATGGTTTGGTAGAAAGAAAACATCAACATCTTCTGTTGTAGCCAAGTCCTTACAATTTCAAGCCAATTTGCCCATGTTTTACTGGGGTTTTTCCCTACTTCATGCTGCTTATTTTATAATATTCTTCCTTCACCTGTGCTTCATCATAAAATGCCTTTTGAATTGTTACACCACAAACCACATGTCTATCACACTCTCAAAGTCTTTGGATGCCAGCCTATGCCTTTAACACCAGTCCTCACAAACATAAATTTACACCTAGAGCCATATCTTGTATGTACCTGTGTGTCTCTCAGCATACAAACGGGTATATACATTAACATTTGGACACTAAAAATATCTTTATCTCTACAGATGTCCAGTTCCATGAGCTTTCTTTCCCTTACTCATCTTCTGTCACACCTGCTCTCAACATACCTTCTCCTTCAACAGTCCACATA
This sequence comes from Eustoma russellianum, assembly GCA_036186865.1. NCBI lineage: Eukaryota > Viridiplantae > Streptophyta > Magnoliopsida > Gentianales > Gentianaceae > Eustoma > Eustoma russellianum. The sequence goes on from AP025057.1 coordinate 27,321,016, forward strand.
CCTTTTCCTACGATTGACGCCATGGCACCTTCTTCACACACTCCATGCTTCACTTCCCATCCTGAACCAACTCCTGATTATTACTTATTGATTCTTTTTCTGATTCATCATCACCATCCTCACCTTCGTTGCCTCCACAACCAGCATCTTCATCATCACCTATTTCACCTAAGTCTATCTCCCCTGAAACTTCTTCTCAATTGCCAAATTTGCTCTTGGACATACCTTTACCCCTTCCTCCACCTGAGTCTGATCCAACCACTATTCTTCCAACAGCTTCCTCTCCAACCAGAATTAGAAAGCCACCTTCCTATCTTAAATATTATCATTGTAATCACGTGCTAACCTCTACTACTTATGTATCTCCTTCATTACTTAATATTCATTATCCAATTGAAAATTATTACACTCTAGATCATTTAGCTCCTGAATATAAAAGGCATGTGCTTAACATTAGTTTGCAGCAATAGCCTTCTACTTATCAGCAGGCAGCTAAGTCAGTACATTGGCAACATGCCATGAATCAGGAGCCGGCATCATTGGAAGCAACTAATACTTGGACCCTTATCCCTGTAGAGAAAAAGGGGTTTGTGTGATTTCAAAATGCATGATTTAAATAACGTGTTACAAAGAAATGCATGACATATTTTATAACATGACACATTTTTGCATATAACTTGCCTTATATAGTTCATATATAATGTTGCCGTACTAACGAGCTATGAAGCTTGAAAGCTTACATCAAATGGCAAACATTTGTTGTGCTTGAACTATTTTCAGGTGCCACAATTAATGAACTAAACTAGTTTATTAAGTGAAGTACTTAGTTAATTAAACTAAGTAGTTCATTAAAGAAAGCAATATTTGGACAAGGCACAAAGGCAACAAGGTGAAGAAAGGAAAGACTTCCACTCCCCTCTCCACACTATATGCACGCCATTTATATATATGTATATATATATTTTCAAATTTTTTTTGAAAAAGGCACATACACACATATTTCAATGTACTACCGACACGGTATGTATTTTAGGTACGTACGTTGACGTCACACCACCATAATTAACTCATATTTATGAGTATATTCAGGTCTTATATCATATGATATAAGTCATGGTGATGACAAATTAAATACAACACGTTAAAAGGTTCTAAACCGAAAATTGTCGTATCGGGCGAATACCGAAACTTCGCCAGCGTGTCACGTACTTGCCATAAATAGATGGCCAGCCCCTACATCTGAAAAATATCCATAAATTTCGTGGGTATGATGATTTTTACAGCCATAAAATCATTCCATGTTGGCACACACAAATCACCCCACATTAAGGCCAAATTGTGGAGATTCCAATTCCAATTTTGTCACATGTGTAAGGCGCCACTTTAAGATCAGCTATGTACTGAATATTAAAGTTTAATTTATGTATATTATGTGTAACATAATATATATATATATATAATATGTGCAAAAAGTTAGAATTTAATTAGAGAAAAATCGGGTAATCGATAAATGTCGAAAATTCGGTTTTCTACGTACATAACACATGGAACGTTTTTGGCACATCATACAACATGTATCTAGACACTTTTTACATATTTCATACATCTTAAAGTTTTCTAGAAAATTCTATTAAGGGCTGATTGGAATGTACCATGTGTGTATTATTAAATGTGCACTATTTTACAAAGTTTGCAAAAATAAAATTCAGCACATGCACAATATATGCTACACGCCTAAAACAGCTGAGTTGGAGCCTATGTGGAGTCTTGTTGGCATATTGATTTGTCAAGAATGAAGCATACAATGTTGATGACATAAAGGAAGAAGCTACACAACGTAACATTTCAAACTTATGCCACATTTGTAACACATGCTGAAAATTTCAGCATGTGCTAATAGGCTGGCTGAATTCTACACTATTATGAGCCATATTTTGTGTCTTGATTAAGGTGGATTAATTAGAAGACAATTTGGAAGTGCTTTAAATATTTTATGGAATAAAGAAAGTGATATTCTTGAATATCACACTTGTATGTAACACATGCTGAAATTTCAGCATGTGCAAGATCAATTATGGCCGATTTTTGTACACTTTTTTAGAGAAAATTGTCTTGCTTAATTTATGTGATAATCTTGTGAATTATGGAAACTATTTTATGATGATTTTGGCACATGTTTTAAGTGTTATTCTCAGATTTTCCTAGTCATCAAGTGATGACAACATTCAACCAATCAATGAGTACCAAGTAAGCAAGAGCTTAATGATCATCCAATGACGAGATGCCAAGTAAGCAAAGACATGTCACAATGATGCCATATACACTTCCAAGGACTTAGAAGATAATTTTCAAAAGGAGAAAGGCTCCAAGGGGGGACGACCATAAGGTTAAAAGGAAAGGAAGAAGAACAAAACAAAAACAAGAACAAGCATTGCAATCTTGAAGCATCAAACGTTTTAGCCTTATTCTTCTACACTCTCTTTCTTTCTTCTTCCTAAAAGCCTATTGTGATTACATTCATATACTTGAATAGGCTTCATCTAGACCACCACATATTCTCTTTATCATTGTAAAAGATTGATCAAGGTGTGATCAATCTTAGACTTGCAAGGTGGTGGTGTTCGTGTGTATTGTATTCAACATACAAGGTTTGTAAAGAGTTAGAGTTGGTGTATAACTCCATCAACCCTGTGGTAAGGTGTTTTTATGTTATGTGATTAGTGTGAACCAAGGAAGGTGTCCTCGAAGACTGGAGTAGGTTGTTTATAACCGAACCAGTATAAAATTCTTGGTGTCATTTACTTTCAGCACTTACTTACTGTTTCAGCACTGTTTATCATTTTTGATTACGTTCATAAAAATAGTAAACGAATTTCAAAAATTACGAAACGCTCAGGAAACATAGCCACACATTGTAGGGTTCTTTTGGCGCAAGTTTCAACTCTTTTGGATAAGTATAAGTCACGCAAACGTCCAAAGTTCTGAGACTAGTACAGTCTGATTTTCAGGCTTGCAAAGGTTGAGACTTTGATCATATTTGACTAACTTCCCAAAAGCATTTTTCAAAACTGTTTCAACCCATTTAAATAAAACTTATAAGGGGTTATTCTTTAAAGTTTCAGAGCATTTGGAGTTACGTACAAATAGGAATTAATTTTTCAAATCAGTCTACCGTTTCTGGCAGATTTGCGCAATCTTACCACCGACGCATTTTCAAGGGGTTAGAGGTTGAATGTAAATCTGAAATTTTTAGGAGACACTCATAACATCTGAGGCTAAGTTCTCTCAAAATTTCAAAATTTTTGAAGACCTACAACCTAGTTTTAAAAAAAACGTTTTAAAACTATTCCTGAAAACAGAAACTGTTTTCAGAAGTTGAGTTCTTGAGTTTAAACAAATTTTTTTAAAAAAAAACACACTTTCCGCACCAACTATTCAACCCCCCCTTCTAGTGGTGCCTTGCAGATCCTACAAGTGGTATCAAAGCGCAGGAACACTCACATCAAAAGGATCCAACGATCTAAGTGAGATGGCAACCACTAGCCAAGAAACCGAGGAAAAAGATATGTCAAGCCAAATGCCTCCACTATTTGAAGATGAGGTAAATTCTGATTCTGACTCGGATTCTGAACTATCTTATGATGATTTATTTGTTGAATATCTTGAATTATATAAGTTTGCTAGAACTCTTGCAAAACAAAAGAAACGGTTAATTGAAGACAAGAAATTGTTAGAATCTTCTAACACAAATCTTGTGTCTCAATTAAACGATTCAAAAGAAGAGTTGTCTTGCATCATAAATTCATTAAGGTCTGAAATTTCATCATTGACATCCGAGAACACTGAAATGAAATCTGAAATTTCAAACATGAAATCAAGGAATGTGGATTTAGAGAAAATGGTGAAGCAATTTGACACAGGATCTAACATGCTAGATCGTATTATTCTATCGCAAAAACATGACAATGATAAAACCGGATTAGGATACATTGAGACAAATGATGTACCAATTAAACCAACCAAACTCGTCTTGTCTAAGAAAGTAGATACTCCCAAAGCAAAAGTGGTGACTAAGATGACGCAAAGATCCCCTCTTCCCACATCTCGTCATACTTCTTCTTCATATCATAAGAAATACAATTTTGTACCATATAGATATAAGAAGAAACAAGTGATGCATACATGACATTCATTTCATCCATCTAGATCACTCACTACACACACTAACACAAGAACATTTCAAAAACGTCTTACATATAATGCGTATAAATGAGTTGTTGGCCAAAGGCCAAACGCATATGCACCTAACGTATATTATGTTGCGTTTTCATCATATTTCTCACCTTTTGTAAGACCTAGAAAGGTCAAACAAATTTGGGTACCAAAAGGGACATTTTCAAGGGGTTGAATAAATAATCCTTACAAACGCACGTTTGATATTATGAAATGCATGCTTTTTTTCATCTCTACATACCCTTTTGATTGTCTTTCCAAAATAAAGGGGGATAGAATGCATTATTTAAGGGGGACAGAGAAAGATTAATTGTATAAATCAAGGGGAGCGGTTTCAAATTTTAAATTCAAAATTTGAATTTATGCATGATTGAAGGAGGAGCGCTAAGATTTAAATCATGAATATAGGTTATTTTGAAAATCATCAAAAGGGAGAGATTGTAGAGAAAAAGGGGTTTGAGTGATTTCAAAATGCATGATTAAAATAACGTGTTACAAAGAAATGCATGACATATTTTATGACATGACACGTTTTTGCATATAACTTTCCTTATATAGTTCATATATAATGTTGCCGTACTAACGAGCCATGAAGCTTTAAAGCTTACATCAAATGGCAAACATTTGTTGTGTTTGAACTATTTTCAAGTGCCACAATTAATGAACTAAACTAGTACATTAAGTGAAGTACTTAGTTAATTAAACTAAGTAGTTCATTAAAGGAAGCAATATTTGGACAAGACACAAAGGCAACAAGGTGAAGAAAGGAAAGACTTCCATTCCCCTCTCCACACTATATGCACGCCATTTATATATATGTATATATATATTTTCAAATTTTTTTTGAAAAAGGCACATACACACATATTTCAACGTACTACCGACATGGTATATATTTTAGGTACGTACGTTAACATCACACCACCATAATTAACTCATATTTATGAGTATATTCAGGTCTTATATCATATGATATAAGTCATGGTGATGACAAATTAAATACGACACATTAAAAGGTTCTAAACCGAAAATTGTCGTATCGGGCGAATACCGAAACTTCGCCAACGTGTCACGTACTTGCCATAAATAGATGACCAGCCCCTACATCTCAAAAATATCCATAAATTTCTTGGGTATGATGATTTTTACAGCCATAAAATCATTCCATGTTGGCACACACAAATCACCCCACATTAAGGCCAAATTGTGGAGATTCCAATTTCAATTTTGTCACATGTGTAAGGCGCCAATTTAAGATCAGCTATGTACTAAATATTAAAGTTTAATTTATGTATATTATGTTTAACATAATATATATAACATGTGCAAAAATTTAGAATTTAATTAGAGAAAAATCGGGTAATCGATAAACGTCGAAAATTCGGTTTTCTACGTACATAACACATGGAACGTTTTTGGCACATCATACAACATGTATCTAGACACTTTTTACATATTTCATACATCTTAAAGTTTTCTAGAAAATTCAATTAAGGGCTGATTGGAATGTACCATGTGTGTATTATTAAATGTGCACTATTTTACAAAGTTTGCAAAAATAAAATTCAGCACATGCACAATATATGCTACACGCCTAAAACAGCTGAGTTGGAGCATATGTGGAGCCTTGTTGGCATATTGATTGGTCAATAATGAAGCATACAATGTTGATGACATAAAGGAAGGAGCTACACAACGTAATATTTCAAACTTATGCCACATTTGTAACACATGCTGAAAATTTCAGCATGTGCTAATAGGCTGGCCGAATTCTACACTATTATGATCCATATTTTGTGTCTTGATTAAGGTGGATTAATTAGAAGACAATTTGGAAGTGCTTTAAATATTTTATGGAATAAAGAAAGTGATATTCTTGAATATCACACATGCTGAAAATTTCAGCATGTGTGTAATGTATCTTGGCCAATTTTGAGGCCTTATTAGTGTCTAATTTTTATTCCATAAAAGATGAGAATATTGCATACTAAATGGCAATGGATTTCTTGAATTAAAACAATGCAAAATAGAAAATATTTTGAACAAAAAGTGTATGTAACACATGCTGATATTTCAGCATGTGCAAGATCAATTATGGCCGATTTTTGTACCCTTTTTTAGAGAAAATTGTCTTGATTAATTTATGTGATAATCTTGTGAATTATGGAAACTATTTTATGATGATTTTGGCACATTTTTTAAGTGTTATTCTCAGATTTTCCTAGTCATCAAGTGATGACAACATTCAACCAATCAATGAGTACCAAGTAAGCAAGAGCTTAATGATCATCCAATGAGGAGATGCCAAGTAAGCAAAGACATGTCACAATGATGCCATATACACTTCCAAGGACTTAGAAGATAATTTTCAAGAGGAGAAAGGCTCCAAGGGGGGATGGCCATAAGGTTAAAAGGAAAGGAAGAAGAACAAAACAAAAACAAGAACAAGCATTGCAGTCTTGAAGCATCAAACGTTTTAGTCTTCTTCTTCTACACTCTCTTTCTTTCTTCTTCCTAAAAGCCTATTGTGATTACATTAATATACTTGAATAGGCTTCATCTAGACCACCACATATTCTGTTTATCATTATAAAAGATTGATCAAGGTGTGATAAATCTTGGACTTGCAAGGTGGTGGTGTTCGTGTGTATTGTATTCAACATACAAGGTTTGTAAAGGGTTGGAGTTGGTGTATAACTCCATCAACCCTGTCGTAAGGTGTTTTTGTGTTGTGTGATTAGTGTGAGCCAAGGAAGGTGTCCTCGAAGACTGGAGTAGGTTGTTTATAACCGAACCAATATAAAATTCTTGGTGTCATTTACTTTCAGCAGTTACTTACTGTTTCAGCACGGTTTATCATTTTTGATTACGTTTGTAAAAATAGTAAACGAATTTCAAAACTTTCAAAACTTTCAGGAAACATAGCCACACATCTTAGGGTTATTTTGGCGCAAGTTTCAACCCTTTTGGATAAGTATAAGTCACCCAAACGTCCAAAGTTCTGAGACTAGTGCAGTCTGATTTTCAGGCTTGCAAAGGTTGAGACTTTGATCATATTTGACTAACTTTCCAAAAGAATTTTTCAAAACTGTTTCAACCCATTTAAATAAAACTTATAAGGGGTTAGTCTTTAAATTTTCAGAGCATTATGAGTTACGTACAAATAGAAATTAATTTTTCAAATCAGTCTACCGTTTCTGGCAGATTTGAGCAATCTGACCACCGACGAATGTTCAAGGGGTTAGAGGTTGAATTTAAATCTGAAATTTTTAGGAGACACTCATAACATCTGAGGCTAAGTTCTCTCAAAATTTCAGAATTTTTGAAGACCTAAAACCTAGTTTTAAAAAAATGTTTTTTAACTGGTCCTGAAAATAGAAACTGTTTTCAGAAGTTGAGTTCTTGAGTTTAAACAAATTTTAAAAAAAAAACACACACTTTCCGCACCAACTATTCAAACCCCCCTCTCCACTTCTAGGAGTGCCTTGCAGATCCTACAATCCCCTTACCGCTGGCAAGAAACCCATTAGTTGTATATGGGTATATAAAATCAAGAGGAAGAAAATGGTAGCACATAGAGGTAAAAAACCAGATTGGTGGCCAAGGTTTATACTCAACAACTAGGTATTGATTATGAGGATACCTTCTCTCCTGTTGCAAATATGACCACTGTAAGGATGATGTGTATAAGATAGCTTGACGTTGATGTACGTTGATGACGTGTCGATGAAATGTCGGCATACAAAAATATACCTTGTTGTCTTTTAAATAAATAAAGATATATATATTTTTAAGGTGAAGGACAGGCGGTACCGTCCAGGTATTTTATTAATAAAGCAAATGTTACGACCCGAGATTCTGGGCTAGTGGAAATGATAAAAATAGAACGCAAATGCGATGTTGATAAAATTTCAGTAGAATTTAAGTTTCTATTTAGAATTAATAAAAACATCAAAAATTAAATATCGGGGTTAGAAACACAGATAAAAATAACCTTAAGATAAGTTAACGGATATAACGAGACTGGATGAGACTAGACAATGACTGTATCGGACATACAAGGTATTCAAATAAATTAGTCGGTAACAACCTAAGTCACTAAATATAAATTAAACCAAATAAAAATACCCGATACGATAATTCCAATACACACTTTTATCACATTTTCTTCCACTCTATCCTACATGGCACAAAAGACAAACTTTTCCTCCTCCCCTAAAACACTAGACCTCCCCCCCCCCCACTCTCCAAAAGTCAAGAATACTTTTTCTTTCTTACCCATCTTCTTACACACTTTTACTTTTCATTATTACCTACACCTAACTTTTTCCACCCATCACTCTACTAAAGTTTTCTTCTCTTTCCTTCCCCTCCTTATCTACGGTAGAAAAGCCAACCAAAGGGGGCAAGAATATTTTGCTTTTCTACTCCCACACTCTTTTCTTAAACAATTCCAAACCTCCATCATTTCTCCCATCACACTACACCTAATACTTCCAAACCCTTCCTATCTCTTTACAATAAAATATTTTCCCCATCCTCTTTTGGTCACCCACGCATGTTCAAAGAAGAAAAAGGGAAAATTGCCATTTGATTATCTTTACACCATTATTATACTCCAAACTTCTCATACTTTCCTCACATGCACACAATATCACACATTTTCTTCTTCCTCTCTCACCACCCACGGCAACACTCCCCATTTGTCCCTCCCAGCCGAAATAATCAAAAGGAAAAAACCCATTTTCACTCCATCTCATTTATATTTTATCCATATTCCTTTCTCTTTCATCTACTTCACAAACAACTTCATCTTCTCTTCTCTTCAACCCTCTTTCTTATTCAAGACAACAAAAACTTTAAAATTCTTCTCTTCATGGCCGATTTTAAAGAGGTTGAAAACCAAGGTCTAGCAAGGTAACAACACCATTTAAATTCAACTAATCTTCTTCCATTTATCCATTTCCATAAGTTGTTCACTAAACTCTCTATATTTTTGGTGAAACCGTGAGTCACTTAGGGAAAGGAGGAGGAGTTTTCTTCCAACTCAAGTGACGAAGCTTCACTTTAAAGTGTATGAAAAATGGTAAAAGCAAGTATTCTTCCTAGATCCTACATGGTTTTACAATACTAAGTATTTATGTTCATATGAAAGTTGGATCATCATGTAGTATGTTCAAGATTTCTTCTCAAGTATGTTTAAAAGAAATATACAATGAGGTACATTTGATACTTTCAAACATGGTTATGTTAAAGTATGTATATTATAAAATATATATGTTGATATATAAATATATATGTATAAGTGTATAGATCTATATATATATATACACACACACACAGATCTATATATATAAAAATGTATATATATGTATTTATAGATGTTTAGACGTATATATATATATATATATAATACATATGTACATAATACATAAAGCATAATACACAAATACTTATTTACTTTCATATCTTAACATATGTATTATACAATATGTATTCATAAAATTTATTTAACCATTTTTTATCAAATAAAGGCCTATGGCCGAAATTTTTTATGTATATGTATTTACATATACATATTTTTAAACATTTGACTTATGTATTGTTGATGAAATTTCAGTGGAATTTAAGTTTCTATTTAGAATTAATAAAAACATCGATACTAAATATCGGTGTTAGAAACACACATAAAAATAATCTTAAGATAAGTTAACGGATATAACGAGACTGGATGAGACTAGACAATGACTGTATCGGACATACAAGGTATTCAAATAAATTAGTCGGTAACAACCTAAGTCATTAAATATAAGTTAAACCAAATAAAAATACCCGATACAATAATTCCAATACACACTTTTATCACATTTTCTTCCACTCGATCCTACATGGCACAAAAGACAAACTTTTCCTCCTCCCCTAAAACACTAGACCTCCCCCCCCCACTCTCCAAAAGTCAAGATTACTTTTTCTTTCTTACCCATCTTCTTACACACTTTTACTTTTCATTATCACCTACACCTAACTTTTTCCACCCATCACTCCACTAAAGTTTTCTTCTCTTTCCTTCCCCTCCTTATCTACGGTAGAAAAGCCAACTAAGGGGGGCAAGAATATTTCACTTTTCTATTCCCACACTCTTTTCTTAAACAATTCCACACCTCCATCATTTCTCCCATCACAGTACACCTAATACTTCCAAACCCTTCCTATCTCTTTACAATAAAATATTTTCCCCATCCTCTTTTGGTCACCCACGCATGATCAAAGAAGAAAAAGGGAAAATTGTCATTTGATTCTCTTTACACCATTATTATACTCCAATCTTCTCATACTTTCCTCACATGCACACAATATCACACATTTTCTTCTTCCTCTCTCACCACCCACGGCAACACTCCCCATTTGTCCCTCCCAGCCGAAATAATCAAAAGGAAAAAACCCATTTTCACTGCATCTCATTTATATTTTATCTATATTCCTTTCTCTTTCATCTACTTCACAAACAACATCATCTTCTCTTTTCTTCAACCCTCTTTCTTATTCAAGACAACAAGAACTTTCAAATTTTTCTCTTCATGGCCGATTTTAAAGAGGTTGAAAACCAAGGTCTAGCAAGGTAACAACACCATTTAAATTCAACTAATCTTCTTCCATTTATCCATTTCCATAAGTTGTTCACTAACTCTCTATATTTTTGGTGAAACCGTGAGTCACTTAGGCAAAGGAGGAGGATTTTTCTTCCAACTCAAGTGACGAAGCTTCACTTTAAAGTGTAAGAAAAATGGTAAAGGCAAGTATTCTTCCTAGATCCTACATGGTTTTACAATACTAAGTATTTATGTTCATATCAAAGTTGGATCATCATGTAGTATGTTCAAGATTTCTTCTCAAGTATGTTTAAAAGAAATATACAATGAGGTACATTTGATACTTTCAAACATGGTTATGTTAAAGTATGTATATTATAAAATATATATGTATAAGTGTATAGATCTATATATATATATATATATACACGGATCTATATATATAAAAATGTATATATATGTATTTATAGATGTTTAGACGTATATATATATACATGGATATTTTTTATGTATGTATAGATGTATAAATATATGTATATATTCGGTTTTGATGTATATATATATACATATACGATTTTTATATATATGTATATGACATGGAAAATATATGTTGGTATATATATATTCACTAACACATGGCCATAAGGCCCTTTTGTGTGTAATTAATACATTGTTGAAGTGTGTGTATATATACATGTATATAGATATAGATCATCATCATCATCATCCGTACCCAGTATATCCCAACGACAGCAAAAGCTATCGTCAGGGTCTGGGGAGGGTAAGTGGTAGGCAGACAATACCTCTATCCCAAGGGATAGAGAGTCTGCTTCCAGTGAGACCCTCGGCTCTACCTGCATAAATGACATGATAATAGGTATTTGTTGTGCTAGTGTGTTAGTGAGTAAATTCAAGAAATACAAATAAAGGCCTTTCAATATTAAAATACACATCACGTATATATGTACATGTAATGTAAAACAACGGTAAAACATATGCCACCAAGTGGGAAGTTAACCTAAAACGTAGATAGTGTCTATGCTTATCTATGTCCCTACATATACTCTAAAGTGTCCTTATATATGACTTATATATGATAAATGATTTTGGTTCAAATTATATAAATATTCATATATGTAAAATAACAAAGAGTGGTTTTTTTTTTGAGAAAAATTTATTTGATTAGATTAAAGCCTCACTTATGGCGGAGGAAAACCATATTACATCAGTTCAGAGTATGTGAACAAATGAAATAACGAACTAAGAATTACATATCTCCAGTCATATACGATATGCCGCATTAAAACCTTGCTAGGTAAAACCACCCTTGTGGATAAAACCCTTGTGCATAAAAAATTTCGGCCATAGGCATTTATTTGATAAAAAATGGTTAAATACATTTTATGAATACATATTGTATAATACATATGTTAAGATATAAAAGTAAATAAGTATTTGTGTATTATGTTTTATGTATTATGTACATATGTATTATATATATATAAATATTAAGTTTTTGGATGATAAAATGATATTTTTATGTTGTTTACATATGTATATATGTATAATATATATGTTAAGAGATGAAAATGAATAAGTGCTGGATATTATATAAAATATCATAGATTAACTAAGTATGCGTATATATATAAATATATATATATATGTATATATATATATATATATATATATATATATATATATATTCCGGCCATTAGGCCTAATATCATAAATGATTTTATTTCATGTTAATTGTATTCTATGTGTTATATATGAATATGGGCAAGCTAAGATATAAGTTATGAAATTCCTAGATGATATGTTAAAAGAAATAGGAAGTTTACGTCCTAGATACTTAAGTTATGAATTATGAAGTATGTGTAGAGTTGATATTATGGAAGGATGGTTATGGTATTTTTTTAAGTTATGATAAGTAGACTTAAAGTAAGTAAGTGATGTTACTAGTGGTAGTATGATAAGATACCCTTATTTGACCGAGTCTCACGTTGCATGAAAACAAGATTTGCAAAGTTACATTCACATCTCATGTTTTAAAAATTTATATGCATGTGAATAATAAACGCGAGACGATTGATTCCATTGACACACAATATGTTATGTTATGTTATGTTCATGATTACGATCATGTTATGTTCGCCAGTGTGACATTGGTACCGGGGTGGTAGATGTCAGGGGCATATGATTACGTATGTGGCTGAGTGTAACACCGGGTCTGGGACACGGGATCTCTGTCATAGCGCGTCACTGTTGGTACATGTACATATGTTATGATGTTTATGTCGTACATGTATTATATAGGGAATCATTCGGTATGTCGTGTGTTATTATTCTTAAGAAAAGTGCTATAGCCAATGATGAAAATGTTATGTCTTCATGTTATGAAAATGTCATGTCATGTAAGTTACGAATATGTCATTTTACGCAAGTTATGAAAATCACGTCAAGTTATGAAATGTCATGTTTATGAAAAGTCATGTTTACGAAAAGTCATTTTATGAAAAGTCATGTTTTATGCATCACGTCATGACCATGTTACCTTAGAGTTATGATTAAGATTTCTATAAGTATATGACAGCACTACAGTAGGCAATGTAGTGTTAAGTATGAAAACATAGTACATGTAAGGTAGGCAAAGAGGGTATAAGTATGGATTAGGAGTTAAGTATGGATGTAGTATGATGTTATGGATTAAGTAGAATGAGATGTTGTTATGACATGTATGCTTTGAAATCTTCTTTGTTTACCTGCTTCCAGTTTACAACAGTTTATTGACATGATATGATACTTTACTTGTTAGAAAGGAGACGTGCTTATATACTCAAAATGTATGGTTATTATGATTTGTTACCCCGTCTCCCCATGTATGATCCACATGTCGTATCTGGTAAGACTACTTGCTGAGCGATTAAAAGTCGGTGGCTATAGTTCATACTTGCCTCATTTATAACTTTCCAAATAACAGGTATCACTATACAGGCTCGTTGAAGACATGTTAGATAGACCATTGATAACGAAGAGCATACTGAGTGATTACTTCGAAGGCATTAAGTTTTGGATTATGATGTATGATAGAAGATTTCAGTATTCTGTATATGATGATTTGTACAGTTTATGATGTAGTACAGTGTATGTCGATGATGATTTGTTTATGTTATGTTGCTTCCGCTTATCGATTCATTATTCATGTCGACATGTACATGTATAGTATCGACGCTTTGTACTCTATGGAGTAGAGTACGGCGGGTGCACTGAACCGGAACCCTGGTTTCGGGCGGGGCGCTACAGTTGGTATCAGAGCAATGGCTCTAGATCCACTGCGGACACATAAGATAAACTACGACATGTATTAGGCTATGATAGTAGAACCTAAGTTAAGATTTTATAGTCTAAGAAGAAGATTTTAGAATGAGAGCAATAACTTTAGAATAGTTCCCTTAGAATGGTTTGGTGAAAATGTCCGGAATGATCCTGTGTCTTTAAAATTAAGTAAGTTAATCTAAAATAGTAATAATTAGACTATTTTCCTTAGGATATGCATAAAAAAAAGCTCCAGATCTACCGCGGGAACATAAGTAAACAACGACATGAATTTAAGAAGTGATCTTAGAATTTAAGATATGATCATAGATGTAAGAAACAATCTTAGCCAAGGATGGAGTAAGTTCAAATACCTTAGGCATGAATAAATAGAAGTTGAATTGATATAAGATTTATTCAGATAAGAATTAGTGACTGAGGACGGTAAGTATAAAGGTTACTATAATGCGTAGGGATTTGAGGTTATAGAATACTTGGGCGAATCAATAGAAGATATACGGAAACAATAAATTGTTAAATTTGATAAATCAGAAAATAATAAGTTGAATCATAGATGATTAAGATATAACGTTAGAATTTAAGTGTAAATCATTAAGTGTAAAATTGATACAACCCTAAGTTTCGAGGACGAAACTTTTTATAAGGGGGGAAGAATATTACGACCCGAGATTCCGGGCTAGTGGAAATGATGAAAATAGAACGCAAATGCGATGTTGATGAAATTTCAGTGGAATTTAAGTTTCTATTTAGAATTAATAAAAATATCGATATTAAATATCGGGGTTAGAAACACACATAAAAATAACCTTAAGATAAGTTAACGGATATAACGAGACTGGATGAGACTAGACAATGACTGTATCAGACATTCAAGGTATTCAAATAAATTAGTCGGTAACAACCTAAGTCATTGAATATAAATTAAACCAAATAAAAATACCCGATACGATAATTCCAATACACACTCTTATCACATTTTCTTCCACTCTATCCTATATGGCACAAAAGACAAACTTTTCCTCCTCCCCTAAAACACTAGACCTCCCCCCCCACTCTCCAAAAGTCAAGATTACTTTTTCTTTCTTACCCATCTTCTTACACACTTTTACTTTTCATTATTACCTACACCTAACTTTTTCCACCCATCACTCTACTAAAGTTTTCTTCTCTTTCCTTCCCCTCCTTATCTACGGTAGAAAAGCCAACCAAAGGGGGCAAGAATATTTCGCTTTTCTACTCCCACACTCTTTTCTTAAACAATTCCAAACCTCCATCATTTCTCCCATCACACTACACCTAATACTTCCAAACCCTTCCTATCTCTTTACAATAAAATATTTTCTCCATCCTCTTTTGGTCACCCACGCATGTTCAAAGAAGAAAAGGGAAAATTTCCATTTGATTCTCTTTACACCATTATTATACTCCAATCTTCTCATACTTTCCTCACATGCACACAATATCACACATTTTCTTCTTCCTCTCTCACCACCCACGGCAACACTCGCCATTTGTCCCTCCCAGCCGAAATAATCAAAAGGAAAAATCCCATTTTCACTCCATCTCATTTATATTTTTATCTATATTCCTTTTTCTTTCATCTACTTCACAAACAACTTTATCTTCTCTTCTCTTCAACCCTCTTTCTTATTCAAGACAACAAGAACTTTCAAATTCTTCTCTTCATGGCCGATTTTAAAGAGGTTGAAAACCAAGGTCTAGCAAGGTAACAACACCATTTAAATTCAACTAATCTTCTTCCATTTATCCATTTCCATAAGTTGTTCACTAACTCTCTATATTTTTGGTGAAACCGTGAGTCACTTAGGCAAAGGAGGAGGAGTTTTCTTCTAACTCAAGTGACGAAGCTTCACTTTAAAGTGTAAGAAAAATGGTAAAGGCAAATATTCTTCCTAGATCCTACATGGTTTTACAATACTAAGTATTTTTGTTCATATCAAAGTTGGATCATCATGTAGTATGTTCAAGATTTCTTCTCAAGTATGTTTAAAAGAAATATACAATGAGGTACATTTGATACTTTCAAACATGGTTATGTTAAAGTATGTATATTATAAAATATATATGTTGATATATAAATATATATGTATAAGTGTATAGAACTATATATATACATATATACACACACACACACGGATCTATATATATAAAAATGTATATATATGTTTTAATGCGGCATATCATATATGACTGGAGATATGTCATTATTGTTTCATTATTTCATTATTTCGAGTACTCTGAAAGTGTAATATGGTTTTTCTCCGCCATATGTGAGGCTTTGCATGAATAAATAAAATTTTCCTTTTAAAAAAAATAATAAAAATGTATATATATGTATTTATAGATGTTTAGACGTATATATATATATATATACATGGATATTTTTTATGTATGTATATGTATAAATATATGTATATATTCGGTTTTGATGTATATATATATACATATACAATTTTTATATATATGTGCATGATATGGAAAATATATGTTGGTATATATATATTCACTAACACACGGCCATAAGGCCCTTTTGTGTGTAATTAATACATTGTTGAAGTGTGTGTGTATATATACATGCATATAGATATAGATATGAATATGAAATATAAAAGTGTATGTACATATATCAAAATATGGTTAGGATGTTTCTTTTGAAATAAAAGAAAAATAGTTCTAAAATATATATATTGAACACTTACATGAGGATTGCATAAAATATGTATATGTATGTGGGCTGAGGTATATTTCGGCCTTAAGGCCTTTTTGGTGATGAAGAATATTTTTACTATATAGGTTTATAGTGCAAGAAAAAGGTATATGTAAATACACACATGTATTCTTACGGTTTTGGAAAGGGGAATATATAATAAAAAAATGGGATCACTTCTTATGGACTCGTTGAGAATGATTCTGATCTAGTTCATGGCCTATTAGAAGTAGTGGGATCCTCACAGA
>AP025057.1:27338163-27349410 GCA_036186865.1 Eustoma russellianum
GGGAATATATAATAAAAAAATGGGATCACTTCTTATGGACTCGTTGAGAATGATTCTGATCTAGTTCATGGCCTATTAGAAGTAGTGGGATTCGATGGATGCAGGGAGAGCCCTCCAACTCTTTTGATTCTTGCTCGAGCCGGATGATGAAAAATTATCATGTCCGGTTCCTTCGGATGATAAATGATTTTGGTTCAAATTATATAAATATTCATATATGTAAAATAACAAAGAGTGGTACATATGCATATCCATATACATATACATATGGACTAGAGAGATTTTTATAACAAAAGTGATTTCATATTATGTTATAAATATACATAAGTCAAATGTTTAAAAATATGTATATGTGAATACATATACATAAAAAATTTCGGTCGTAGGCCTTTATTTGATAAAAAATGGTTAAATACATTTTATGAATACATATTGTATAATACATATGTTAAGATATGAAAGTAAATAAGTATTTGTGTATTATGTTTTATGTATTATGTACATGTGTATTATATATATATAAATATTAAGTTTTTGGATGATAAAATGATATTATTATGTTGTTTACATATGTATATATGTATAATATATATGTTAAGAGATGAAAATGAATAATTGTTGGATATTATATAAAATATCATAGAATAACTAAGTATGCTATATATATAAATATATATATATATATATTTTGGCCATTAGGCCTATTATCATAAATGATTTTATTTCATGTTAATTGTATTCTATGTGTTATATATGAATATGTGCAAGCTAAGATATAAGTTATGAAATTCCTAGATGATATGTTAAAAGAAATAGGAAGTTTACGTCCTAGATACTTAAGTTATGAATTATGAAGTATGTGTAGAGTTTATATTATGGAAGGATGGTTATGGTATTTTTTTTAAGTTATGATAAGTAGACTGTAAGTAAGTAAGTGATGTTACTAGTGGTAGTATGATAAGATACCCTTATTTGACCGAGTCTCACGTTGCATGAAAATAAGATTTGCAAAGTTACGTTGTCACATCTCATGTTTTAAACATTTATATGCATGTGAATAATAAACGCGAGACGATTGATTCCATCGACACACGATATGTTACGTTATGTTATGTTCATGATTACGATCATGTTATGTTCGCCAGTGTGACTTTGGTACCGGGGTGGTAGATGCAGTGGCATATGATTACGTATGTGGCTGAGTGTAACACCGGGTCTGGGACACGGGATCTCTGTCATAGCGCGTCACCGTTGGTACATGTACATATGTTATGATGTTTATGTCGTACATGTATTATATGGAGAATCAATCGGTATGTCGTGTGTTATTATTCTTAAGAAAAGTGCTATAGCCAATGATGAAAATGTTATATCTTCATGTTATGAAAATGTCATGTCATGTAAGTTATGAATATGTCATTTTACGCAAGTTATGAAATGTCATGTTTATGAAAAGTCATGTTTACGAAAAGTCATTTTATGAAAAGTCATGTTTTATGCATCACGTCATGACCATGTTACCTTAGAGTTATGATTAAGATTTCTTTAAGTATATGACAGCACTACAGTAGGCAATGTAGTGTTAAGTATGAAAACGTAGTACATGAAAGGTAGGCAAAGAGGGTATAAGTATGGATTAGGAGTTAAGTATGGATGTAGTATGATGTTATGGATTAAGTAGAATGAGATGTTGTTATGACATGTATGCTTTGAAATCTTCTTTGTTTACCTGCTTCCAGTTTATAGCAGTTTATTGACATGATATGATACTTTACTTGTTAGAAAGGAGACGTGCTTATTATAATCAAAATGTATGGTTATTATGATTTTTTACCCCGTCTCCCCATGTACGATCCACATGTCGTATCTGGTAAGACTACTTGTTGAGCGATTAAAAGTCGGTGGCCATCGCTCATACTTGCCTCATTTATAACTTTCCAGATAACAGATATCACTATACAGGCTCGTTGAAGACATGTTAGATAGACCATTGATAACGAAGAGCATACTGAGAGATTACTTCGTAGGCATTAAGTTTTGGATTATAATGTATGATAGAAGAATTCAGTATTCTGTATATGATGATTTGTACAGTTTATGATGTAGTACAGTGCATGTCGATGATGATTTGTTTATGTTATGTTGCTTCCGCTTATCGATTCATTATTCATGTCGACATGTACATGTATAGTATCGACGCTTTGTACTCTATGGAGTAGAGTACGGCGGGTGCACTGAGTCGGAACCCTGGTTTCGGGCGGGGTGCTACAGCAAACCCTCACTTGTGACAAAAGAATACCGTGGTCACATAAATAGTCCTAGCCCCTACAGAAGACTCTCCCAAAATAAATAACTGAAATAGAATATAACTATAAGCTAAGAGAAATCGTGTAAACGTTCCAACATGAAAGAAAATATGCAAAAAAGGAAAGCATAAAAAGCCATATACAATTCTTAAAGATTAAGCATCGCGCCTGAAATATGAGAAGCAATAATAGGTGTAACCATTGTAGAGGCACCAAAGCAGAAGGCCAGGTTCGTCCAAGTGATATATACTTCAGGAGACAAAACAGGCGAATCGTTATATGCATGTAATCCCAAATAAACCAGAGGGCAAGGAGTATCAAAAGAACAAGAGCAGTGCCCAGGCTGGCCGTAGCCAACACTAGCATAGGCAAGAACAGTAAATGCAGGCCAACCCAATGTGAGCCTCCTTGGTAGCAGCCAACAATGCACGACCGACCAAAATTAGAAATCATATGACTTCTCAAGGAAGAGACAAAGGACATTAGGCAGCAAAACAAAAAGTGTAAAGCACGTACGAGAGAAGGGTGAGAAGTATGTGACAAAACATACCCGGCTGCCTGCATCAAAACGATGCAGGTGAGAAGGCATATACGTGCTATCGCAGTATGACTCTTAATGACAAATGAAATCTGTATGAACATCAGCCCTCAAGCATCCACGAGCAGCTGGGGGAAGGTCCTATAGGAGTCGAAACATGTAAGTGGGTCCTATCATGAGTCCATGTTGTGGAAGAGCATGTGCAACTGAATTAGCCTCACAAGTCACATGAGCTGAGATCGTCTCGTTCAATCTTTTTGCCAACCGCCGTGAGTAAGTTGACAAGCTTGGTATATCTTTGGATAGACTCCTCAATCTTCTCACCTTTGGGAACATTGAAGTTATAGAATTGCTTGATGATTTGTCTCCTTTTAGCTTTCCTTACTTGAGAAGTTCTGTAGAGAAAAAGGGGTTTGAGTGATTTCAAAATATATGATTTAAATGTGCATGACAACGTCATGACATAAACGTGTGCATGACATATTGCATATAATTTGCCTTATATAGTTCATATATAATGTTGCCGTACTAACGAGCCATGACGCGTTAAAGCTTACATCAAATGGCAAACATTTGTTGTGTTTGTACTATTTTCAGGTGCCACCATTAATGAACTAAACTATTTCATTAAGTGAAGTACTTAGTTAATTAAACTAAGTAGTTCAATAAAGGAAGCAACATTTGGACAAGGCACAAAGGCAACAAGGTGAAGAAAAGAAATTCTTCCACTCTCCCTCCCACACATAAATACACGCCTTAACATATATATATATATATTCAGATTTTTTGAAAAAGGCACATACACATATATTCCAACGTACTATCGACACGTTATATATTTTACGTACGTACGTTAACATCACACCACCATACTTAACTCATATTTATGAGTATATTCAGGTCTTATATCATATGATATAAGTCATGGTGATGACAAATTAATTACGACACGTTAAAAGGTTCTAAACCAAAAATTGTCGTATCGGGCGAATACCAAAATTTCGCCAACGTGTCATGTACTTGGCATAAATAGATGGCCAGCCCCTACACTTCAAAAATAGCCATAAATTTTGTGGCCTACATGTTATATATGGCCATCAAATCATTCCATGTTGGCACACACAAATCACCCCACATTAAGGCCAAATTGTGGAGATTCCAATTTCAATTTTGTCACAAGTATATGGAGCCACTTTAAGACCAGCCAAGTGCTGAATATTAAAGTTTAATTTATATATATTATGTGTAACATAATATATATAACATGTGCAAAAAGTTGAAATTTAATTAGAGAAAAATCGGGTAATCGATAAACATCGAAAATTCGGTATTCTACGTACACAACACATGGAACATTTTTGGCACATCATACGACATGTATCTAGACACTTTTTACATATGTCATACATCTTAAAGTGTTCTAGAAAATTAAATTAAGGGCTGATTGGAATATGACATGTATGTATTATTAAATGTGCACTATTTTACAAAGTTTGGAAAAATAAAATTCAGCACATGCATATACAATCATACACGTCTATTCCAGCTGACATGGAGCAGATGTGGAGCCTTGTTGGCATATTGATTGGTCAAGAATCAATCACACAATGTCGGTGATTTAAAGAAAGAAGCTACAAAAGGTAATGTTTCAAATTTTATCTCATTTGAAACACATGCTGAAAATTTCAACATGTGTATTAAGAGCTGGCCGATTTTTACCATTGATGAGCCTATATTTTGTGCCTTGAAACATGGAATTAAATTGGAATACAAATTGGAATTAATTTGAATAAGAAATGAAAGTAAATTTGTGATATCTCGAATATCACACATGCTGAAAAATTTCAGCATGTGTATGAATGTATCTAGGCCGAATTCTTGGCCATGTTATTGTCCAATTTTATTCCCAAAATTGATGAGAATATTGTCTACTAGTTGGTGATTTTTTTCTAAGAGAAAAATCAAAGAAAATTTGGAAATAATTTGAATTAAAGCACCATGTATCACATGCTGAAATTTCAGCATGTCAAGTCTCATTCATTGCCGATTTTTTACTCATTTTTGTGAAGAAATTATCTTGCTTAATTTATGTGATGATCTTGGAAATTATGGTAGTTGTTTTATGATGATTTTGGCACATGTTTTTAGTGGAATTCTCAGATTTTCCTATTCATCAAATGATGACAACATTCAACCAATCAATGAGTGCCAAGTAAGCAAAAGTTAAATGATCATCCAATGAGGAGGTGCCAAGTAAGCAAGATCATGTCACATTGATGCCACACATTCTCCCAAGGACTTAGAAGACAATTTTCAAGAAGGGGAGAGCACCAAGGGGGGACGGCTATGATGTTAAAAAGGGAAGGAAGAAGAACAAAACAAGAACAAGAACAAGCATTACAATCTTGAAGCATCAAAAATGTTCTAGCCTTCTTCTTCTACACTCTCTTTCTTTCTTCTTCCTAAAAGCCATTGTACTTACATTCATATACTTGAATAAGCTTATCTTAGACCACCACACATTCTTTATCTTTGTAAAAGATTTATCAAGGTGTGATCAATCTTCAATCTTGCAAGGTGGTGGTGTCCGTGTGCATTGTATTCATTATACAAGGTTTGTAAAGGGTTGGAGCTGGTGTGTAACTCCATGAACCCTGTGGTAAGGTGTATTTGCGTTGTGTGATTAGTGTGAACCGAGGAAGGTGTTCCTCGAAGACTGTAGTAGGTTGTTTATAACCGAACCAGTATAAAATTCTTGGTGTCATTTACTTTCAGCACTTATATTCTGTTTCAGCACTGTTTATCCTTTTTGATCATGCTCGTAAAAATGGTAAACGGATTTCAAAAATTATGAAACTTTCAGAAAACATAGCGAAACATTTTAAGGTTCTTTTCACACAAGCTTCAACCCTTTTTGACAATTATAAGTCACTCAAACGTCCAAAGATTTGAGACTAGTGCAGTCTGATTTTCAGGCTTGCAAAGGTTGAGACTTTGGTCGTATTTGGCTAACTTCCCAAAAGAATTTTTCAAAACGGTTTCAACCTATTTAAATATAACTTATAAGGGGTTAGTGGTTAAAATTTCAGAGCATTTGGAGTTACGTACAAATAGGAATTGATTTTTGAAATCTGTCTACCGCATCTGGCAGATTCGCACAACCAGACCACCAACGATTTTTGAAAGGGTTAGAGGTTGAATTTAAATCTGAAATTTTTAGGAGACACTCATAACATCTGAGTATAAGTTCTCTCAAAATTTCAGAATTTTTTGAAGACCTGCAACCTAGTTTTAAAAACGTTTTAAAACTGGTCCTGAAAACAGAAACTGTTTTCAGAAGTTGGGTTTTTGGTTTTAAACAATTTTAAAAACCACATTTTTCGCACCCACTATTCAACCCCCCCTTCTAGTGGTGCCTTGCATATCCTAAACTTTCATGGATCATCCCAACTTTGTCCAAGCTTCGTGTGCGGATCGAACACCTTGTATTTGAGCTATCTCATTTGGTGAAAGAGAGCTATTCAAAATAGCAAGAGCTTTG
Organism: Eustoma russellianum; assembly: GCA_036186865.1. Classification (NCBI taxonomy): domain Eukaryota; kingdom Viridiplantae; phylum Streptophyta; class Magnoliopsida; order Gentianales; family Gentianaceae; genus Eustoma; species Eustoma russellianum. The sequence continues at coordinate 27,344,549 of AP025057.1, forward strand.
CTATTTATCGCAAACTGTAACTCCTCCTCCAGAGTACGATCATTAACATCAAAAGAAATAGTGGAACCTTTTGATACTTCTCTCCAAATACGATACCCACAAGAACATAAAAATGTTTCCATGTTGGACTTCCATAGTGGGTAATTTAGAGGATCAAACATGGGGACTTTGACATGGACACTAGAAATGGAAGGAAGAAGTGTTTCTTGCCTCCTTCTTCTTGAGGCATCACCACTAGGGGAACTAGCATCATCATAATTAAAGGGATCCATACTTAAAGATCAAATCTTGCTATTTGAACTCAAATACTCAATATTTCTCTCTGATACCAATTGTTAGGTCCCTTAGAACACACTAGAAGGGGTGGTTGAATAGTGTGTTCACCAAGTATGGATATTTTCTTAGATATTTTTATTTTTGAGTGCAACCAATACTTGGGTGTGTTCTTGAAAAGCATAAGACTTTGCGGAAGCGTAAAGGACACAAAGATATATAGAGGTTCAAGTCAAATGACTCTACTCCTCTATCTTCTTGGCTTGGCCCATTCTGAAAATTTGGACTAACTTTGATACTTGGAAAATGGTTTTGGAACTTACAGTTGCATATTTTTTGGAAATTCACCCCTACACTTGAAATATGTTACTAAGTCGGGTTGGTTCCAAACAAACGGAGCGTTTGGGCGTAATTACTTAGAATGTTCAGGGAGCACGAACATATTGGCCGCTATAGGGCGCCATATACGTAACTACCTAGAATGTTCAGGGAGTCTATGGCATATTGACTATTGGGGGACCAATTCATAAGTCTTATGGTATAAGTAATTTGTAGGGAAAGTGCTATAGTCATTGCATTGATTTGGACTGTTTTAGCCAGGTTTTGGATATTTTGGAAATTTGGACTTTGGACCGGTAAGCCGAATTTGGATATTCGGATTTGGATTTTGAAATTTGGACCGGCTAAATCGGATTTGGAAACTTTGGACAATTGGAAACTTTGGACTTCGGAAATTTTGGGCATTTGACTTTGGACATTTTGGCATTGCATGTTTGGAAAATTGCATCATCGATTTTGGATTTGGACTAACCCTTAATTGGACTTTGTTGTGTACCTAATCGGACTTTGTTGTGTACGTTATCGGACTTTGTTACATACTTTGTTTGGTCTATTTGCTCTACTTGTTTTTTCCATGTTAGGGGCAGAATTGTAAATCTACCTGCGAAGAGAAGCATGTTACTGTTATGCCCCGCACCCTCCGTAGATTAATCAAAAGGCAAAGAAGAAATCAAACAGAGTTTAATGATAACGGAAATAAATTAGGCATTAAGTATGAGGATTAATTAGAAATTAATGAGAGGAGTGAATATTAGAATTAAATTGTATTTAATTTTTGAATTAAATAATAAAGGTTTATGTTTTAAGATAAGTAAGATAATAGATATAATTTAGAAACTCCAAATTTCCCCCTTCCCATATAAAAACTGACAGAACGTCAGTTTTCTCATTACGCAGAGAAAAACTGACGCAGCCTCCATCCCCATAGGCGACATTTGGCATTCTCAAACCCTAGGCAAGGATTTCTTCAAGATCCATCCTTCAATCTTCGTCCGATCTTCCTTCGTTCTTCAAGTAATCAAAGGCAAGTAATCTACTTATAAGTTCCTACGATTTGTGAAAGAAAACTGGCCTATTTTGTTATCAAATTGGATCACCATGCAGTAGTTTCGTTATGTGATTATTTGTAGATGATCTATGTGTTTTGGTTTCGAGATTTGGCCGATGTAGATGAAAAAGCATTCGTTGTTGTTGTTGAGTATGTGAAATCCTGCAAATCCCTACCCCTTGAACCCTTCTTGTTGTGATTTCATTGCTGCGTAGATTTGAGGGGAAAAGGTGGGATTTTTGGGATTGATGAGGTTGGAGAAAGGGCGTGCTAGGCTTTGTTCTTGGTTGCGATGTGCATAGCGTTTGAATCTTTAGTTTAAGCATGAATGATAGCAGGAATAGGTTTGAATGAAATGGGATGAAATTGGGATCAAGTTGGTTGATGGTTCTGTAGAATTTCGCAGATGAAACTTGGAGGAAACGCTGACATCGATCGATCGATGTCAGAGATCGATGTCCTCTGAAGGACATCGATCGATCAATGTATAGGTGAGCTGAGAGATCGATGTCCACTGACGGACATCGATCGATCGATGTGGGGAGAAGTTGAGAGATCGATGTCCACTGACGGACATCGATCGATCGAAGTATTTGAGGGTGAGAGATCGATGTCCACTGACGGACATCGATCGATCGAAGTAATAAAAGGCTGAGAGATCGATGTCCTCTGATGGACTTCGATCGATCGATGTGAGGGTATGAAGTCACATCGATCGATCGATGTGAGGGAATGAAGTCCATCAGTTTTGTGAGAAAATAGAGGAAGAAAGAGGGAAGCTCGGGGAATCCTTGGGCAACCTTAGAGACTCTTTAAGACCTAATTAGAGGTAGTCTAAGTCTTGGGAACATGACTTAGGATGGTGAATCAACTTGGGGAGTTCGAAGGGGTTTTCGAATCGGATTTCAATGAGGATGACTTAGGAGGGTTAGGAGATGAACGTACGAGGTATTTTAGAGTCAATGAAGGAAGGAGAGGGATACTCGCATTGGTTGTGAACTTTAGAATCGGGACTAAGTATTGACGAGTTTGTTGAAGCCTAAGTTTGATGTGTAAGTTAGTATCTTGTGTGTTTCTTATACTTGCGCATGTGAATATGAATTGCATATGAGAACGAGAAATGTGATTGAAACGAGGAGTCTTGCATCATGGCACGTGCATTGCATATGGTTTTGAAAAAGAGATGTGCTTCGACGTAGATTTGCGAAGGTGACCTGCAATGTTAACCGGGATGGAAATCTAATCCGGGGTGCATTGCAGGGCACAAAAGACTGTAACGTCAACCGGGATGGAAATATAAGCCGGGGTGCGTTACAAGGTATAAAGTCCTCTGCAATGTTAATCGGGATGGAAATATAAGCCGAGGTGCATTCCAGAGTATTACGAGTCTGTGATGTTAATCGGGATGGAAATATAAGCCGAGGTGCATCACAGAGTATAACGAGCCTGTAACGTTAACCGGGATGGAAATATAAGCCGGGGTGCGTTACAGGGTAACGAGTTACGAGACCGGACATTGTGACATGCATTGCACTGATTTGAAAAGAAATGGCCCATGCATTTGTGATTGTGTAGTGTAGTGCATATTTTGACATGCATCACGAGAGTCGTTGTGGTATGGATGTGCGTGGTATTTGATTGTTATTGATTTGTTAATTGGGTTCAATTTGCTGTACTTGCTATTACGTGATTCGTTTATCTATTTGGAAGTTTTACAAGACATGTGCCCCACAAATCCCTTGATTTATATATTACTCATATCTTGCCATGTGTTGATCCCGTATGTCTTATAAGCGGGTTACTTGCTAGCGTTTTCGCTAAGGGTACTGCCTTTGTCATTGCATATGAGTCTAGCTATGACATGATTTTCATTGAGGACGACGGCGAGTGGGCAGAATGGGATGTGTAGACCTTGTGGAGTGAATTGATTAGCTAGTTCTCTGTCATTTCTGTTTCTTAATTCATTTGGGATTTTAAATGGCTGCGACCATACACAGTTCTTTTGGTATGCACATTGTCTTTTGACGTACTGCATTGATGATTTAGATTCACGAAATATATGTTTCCGCACTTATTTCTCTTACGTCATTGATTATGTGTAATCGAGAGATGAGACGTCTTGTAGTCTTCTCAGTAAGCTACGACGGGTGTACCGGTTCGGATTCTGCTGTCCGGGTCGGGGCGCTACAGGTGGTATCAGAGCCTAGGCTTCAGATCTACCTCGGAGACCTAGGTTATGACATGTAGAGTCTTAAAATATGATCTTCACCTTAAGTTGATCTTTAAGTCTAAGTATGCAATCTTAGATTTAAGTTTGATTGGGATGGGTGTGTGTACGAGCGCGATTAAGAGTAATCAGTAAATGTTAGTTATCTTAACTTGTAAATTCCGCCTTGTACAACATTATGGACCCCAAGTACTTATTTCTGGAGCTGCTAAATACTAATAAGCGTGATCTTGCAGAAAATGCCTCCTCGACGTGATAACCAAGGAAATGGTGGCAATGAAAATGAGAATCCTCCACCACCACCACCACCACCACCAGTCCTAGTCCCACAAGCGCTGATTGATGCTATCACAGTGATAGCACAAGGAGTTGCGCAACAACAGCAACAGTCCCCTCCGCCACCACTGCCACAGCACGGCATCAGATACTATATTGGGGAGATGCACAAGATGCATGCCCCAAACTTTGAAGGGACCACTGACCCAGAAGTGGCTGGGTTCTGGCTGGACGAAGTGGAAAAATGCTTCAGGCTTGTGCAAGTGCCTGAAGAACTTAAGGTGGATGTAGCCACACCATTGCTGATCGGCAGGGCTAATGCCTGGTTGAATGGCATGCTGTCAAAGATGACTCCCCCTATTCAGTGGAGACAATTTGTGCAGGCCTACAAAGATTATTATGTGCCTGAGACTGCCATTCTGGAGAAGATGAGGCAGTTTGACAAGTTTGAACAGGGGAGCATGTCGGTTTCCGATTACGCCGACCGGTTCAATGCCTTGGGCAAATTCACGCCCATGGTGTTGGAGAACAATCGGATGAAAATGCTAAAGTTTGAAGAGGGTCTGAACCCCCACATACGGACTGCAATAGCGGGGTCGAGTTTGAAAACTTTTGAGGAGATGCTGGACGCATGTTACCGAGTGGAGAGTGACATGCGTAGATCACAACCAAGAGAGGCTCGTGAAGAATCGAGCAAGC
>AP025057.1:27349420-27379420 GCA_036186865.1 Eustoma russellianum
ATGTCCACACTGCCAGAGGAGACACGTAGGCGAATGTTGGAAAATAACAGGTGCGTGCTTCAAATGTGGAAAGGCGGGCCATAGGATCAAGGACTGCCCTGAATGGAATCCTAAGCCACAAGCAGGAACAGGGCCGGCTCAACAGCAGAAAGGCAGGCCCAATGCGGGAGTCCATGCCATGACGGACGCTGAAGTCCAGAAGGACGCCAATGTAGTGACAGGTACGGCTTAAGTTTAATTATAGTAGCTTAAGTTGAATTTTTTTTTTAGTCTTGCGAATGATGATTTAAGGTGTTTTATGTGAGACCTTTATGTGTTACCTTCTTGTGATTAGGTGTGATCTTAGTTAACAAAGTACCCGCCAACGTGTTATTTGATAGTGGAGCTAGCCACTCATTCATTTCTAAGCGATTCGCCAAAGGGCTCGACTGTTTACCCGAATGGCTCGAGAACCCATTTAGGGTGCAGGCAGCAGGCGAGCAAGTACTGATTTCTCACCACCAATACAAAGACTGTGATTTGGAATTGGATGGGAAGTTATTCTCGGTGACTTTAGTTCCAATCCTGATGAAGGACTTTGATGTCATATTGGGCATGGATTGGCTGACCAAGAATCATGCCAATATCGATTGTAAACTTAAGCAAGTGACCCTCAAGGACCCGGAGAAGAATGACATCACGATACAAGGAAATGTCAAGATGACCAAAGCTCCAAGGAAGGTATACTTAACAGCGATTAAGGCCTTTAAAGCCTTACAGAAGGGAGCAGAGGGATATATGGCGTATGCACTAGATGTGAAGCAGGAGGTTCCCTCTATAGGTCAAATTCCGGTGATCAATGAGTTCAAGGATATATTTCCGGATGATTTTTCGAGAGTTCCGCCATCGAGGAAAGTGGAGTTTGAGATCAACTTGATACCCGGAGCCGAGCCTATATCTAAGGCACCCTATAGAATGGCTCCAGCTGAACTTAAGGAGCTTAAAGGAAAACTTCAAGAGCTGTTGGACAAGAAATTGATACGCCCCAGTGTATCACCGTGGGGAGCTCCAGTTTTATTCGTAAAGAAGAAAGATGGCAGCATGAGGTTATGCATCGATTACCGGGAGTTGAACAAGATCACCATTAAGAATAAATATCCTCTGCCAAGGATCGAAGATTTATTTGATCAGCTAAAGGGAGCTCGCTGGTTCTCAAAGATTGATCTTCGTCAAGGGTATCATCAGCTGCTTGTGAAAGCCAGAGACGTACCTAAAACGGATTTTCAGACTCGATACGGCATTACGAATTCTTAGTGATGCCTTTTGGACTAACTAATGCCCCAGCGGCTTTCATGGATTTGATGAACACTGTGTTCCGAGAACAGTTGGAACAATTTGTAGTAGTGTTCATCGATGACATCCTAGTCTACTCTCCCAACGAGCAAGCACACACTGAACACTTAAGAGTGGTGTTGTAAATCCTGAGACAACAAAAGCTCTACGCCAAATTCAGCAAGTGTGAATTTTGGCTAAGAAGTGTAGGCTTTCTCGGTCACGTGATTTCTGAGGATGGGATCTTGGTAGATCCTAAGAAGATAGAAGCCATCACAGAGTTGCAAAGACCTACAAACGTGACTGACGTAAGAAGCTTTCTAGGCTTGGGAGGCTACTACAGGAAGTTCGTTGAGGGATTCTCAACGATAGCAGTCCCATTGAGTCGACTTACGCAGAAGAAGACTTAGTTCGAGTGGACTGTTGAATGCGAGCAGAGCTTTACTAAGCTCAAGAAGAGATTGACCACAGCCCCGGTGTTGGCACAACCCTCCGGCACCGACAGTTTTGTGATCTATAGTGACGCGTCCAAGAAAGGACTAGGTATGTACATCATTACAATTAATGCATTGTATATACTTATGCTAGTCCTGTGTTAACTCTCTGTTTATAGGGTGTGTCTTGATGCAAAATGAACGAGTTATGTCGTACGCGTCCAGACAATTGAAACCATATGAGCAGAATTACCCGACGCATGACTTGGAGCTCACAGCCGTGGTTTTTGCTCTTAAGATCTGGAGGCACTATCTATATGGAGAAAAGTGTGTCGTATTCACTGACCACAAGAGCCTAAAGTACTTATTCCCGCAAAAAAAGCTAAACATGCGGCAGAGAAGATGGTTAGAGTTACTTAAGGACTATGACTTGACCATCAACAACCATCCGGGTAAGGCCAACAAAGTGGCGGACGCATTGAGCAGAAAGTCTAGCCACGCGAGACAATCTCCGTTAGAAAGAGAAATGGAGGAGTTTGATCTCGAATTGGTGGATTCAGTGGCGAATATCCTTACAGCTTTGTCTATCAGCCCAGACTTGGTAGACAGAGTCAAAGAAGCGCAGTACGAGGATCCAACACTAAAAGAAATCTGCGACAAATTATCCACGGGGCCAGTAAAGGACTTTCAGTTGCGAGGGGATGGAAGTTTTTGGTTTCAGGATCGGTTATGCGTACCAGGTAAAGACGGACTCCGAACGGAATTACTCCAAGAAGCGCATAACTCAAGGTTATCTATCCACCCCGGCAGCACAAAGATGTACAAGGACCTCAAAAGAAACTATTGGTGGATGGGAATGAAAAGATCTATAGCAGAGTTTGTTGAAAGGTGTTTGGTTTGCCAACAAGTCAAAGCTGAACATCAACGTCCTGGTGGTTTGATGAAGCCTCTAGAGATTCCGGAATGGAAATGGGAACACGTGACTATGGACTTCGTGATGGGACTACCCAAGACCAGAAAATGGAAATGAGATGATCTGGGTGATTATAGACCGATTAACAAAGACGGCTCATTTCATAGCCATGCCACATGGTACTTCGTATGAAAAGTTATCCAATATCTATGTGGATAACATTATGAGCCTACAGTCCCAGTCAGCATTGTGTCGGATCGTGATCCCAAGTTCACCTCTAAGTTTTGGAGAGCATTTCAGAAAGCTATGGGTACAGAGTTAAGAATGAGTACCGCATACCCTCAAACGGATGGACAATCCGAGAGAACCATCCAAACCTTGGAAGACATGTTGAGAGCATGCACTTTGGATTTCAAAGGAAACTGGGATAGCATGCTGAAGTTGATGGAGTTTTCCTATAATAACAGCTATCACAGTGCAATTGGCATGGCGCCATTCGAAGCTTTATATGGACGTAAGTGCAGGTCCCCTGTTTGTTGGGACGAAGTTGGGGAAAGGACAATCACTGCACCCGAGTTGGTGGAACAAACGATTGAAAAGGTCAAAGCGATAAGAGAGAAACTGAAAGTGGCTCAAGATCGTAATAAGAGTTGGGCCGATTCTAAGAGACGACCTTTGGAGTTTGAGGAAGGCGAAAAGGTCTATCTACGAGTTTCACCCACCAAGGGAGTTGCAAGATTCGGAATGAAGGGCAAGTTAGCCCAAGATATATTGGACCTTATGAAGTGCTTGGCAAAGTTGGTGAAAGAGCATACAGATTCGCCTTGCCTCCGAATTTGTCACAAGTTCACAACGTATTTCATGTGTCCCAACTAAGGAAATACGTACCAGACGCGAACCATATCCTGGAAGCTCAACCGTTGGATGTTAAGGAGGACATCACTTACGAAGAACATCCAATAAAGATTGTGGACAGAAAAGACCAAGTCCTACGCCGACACGTCATTCCGTATGTCAAAGTTCAGTGGAGTAACCATACGGAGCGTGAAGCCACGTGGGAGCTTGAGGAGCAAATAAAGAAGCTATATCCACATCTCTTCAATAAGGTACGCCAGTTTCGAGGACGAAACTTTTTGTAAGGGGGGTGGAATGTTATGCCCCGCACCCTCCGTAGATTAATCAAAAGGCAAAGAAGGAATCAAACGGAGTTTTAATGATAGTCAACGGAAATAATTAGGGCTTAAGTAATGAGGATTATTAGACAATTAATGACGGATTGCATATTAGACATTAAATTGTATTTAATTTTTGAATTAAATTATAAAGGTTTATCTTTTGAATATAAGTAAGATAATAGATATAATTTAGAAACTCCAATTTCCTTCCCCCTTCCCATATAAAAACTGACAGAACGTCAGTTTTTCTCATTACGCAGAGAAAAGCTGACGCAGCCTCCATCCCCATAGGCGACATTTGGCATTCTCAAAAACCCTAGGCAAGGATTTCTTCAAGATCCATCCTTCAATCTTCGTCCGATCTTCCTTCGTTCTTCGAGTAATCAAAGGCAAGTATCTACTTATAAGTTCCTACGATTTGTGAAAGAAAACTGGCCTATTTTGTTATCAAATCGATCACCATGCAGTAGTTTCGTTATGTGATTATTTGTAGATGATCTATGTGTTTTGGTTTTGAGATTTGGCCGATGTAGATGAAAAAGCATTCGTTGTTGTTGTTGAGTATGTGAAATCCTGCAAATCCCTACCCCCCTTGAACCCTTCTTGTTGTGATTTCGTTGCTCTGCGTAGATTTGAGGGGAAAAAGGTGGGGATTTGGGATTGATGAGGTTGGAGAAAGGGGCGTGCTAGGCTTGGTTCTTAGTTGCGATGTGCATAGCGTTTGGAATCTTTAATTTAAGCATGAATGATAGCAGGAATAGGTTTTGAATGAAATGGGATGAAATTGGGATCAAGTTGGTTGATGGTTTTGCAGAATTTGCACAGATGAAAACTTGGAGGAGGAACGCTGACATCGATTCGATCGAATGTATAGGTGAGCTGACAGATCGATGTCCACTGACGGACATCGATCGATCGATGTGGGGAGAAGTTGAGAGATCGATGTCCACTGACGGACATCGATCGATCGAAGTAGTTGAGGGTGAGAGATCGATTTCCACTGACGGACATCGATCGATCGAAGTAATAAAGGGCTAAGAGATCGATGTCCTCTGATGGACTTCGATCGATCGATTTGAGGGTATGAAGTCACATCGATCGATCGATGTGAGGGAATGAAGTCCATCAGTTTTTGTGAGAAAATAGAGGAAGAAAAGAGGGAAGCTCGGGGAATCTTTGGGCAACCTTAGAGACTCCTTAAGACCTGATTAGAGGTAGTCTATGTCTTGGGAACATGGACTTAGGATGGGTGAATCAACTTGGGGAGTTCGAAGGGGTTTTCGAATTGGATTTCAATGAGGATGACTCAGGAGGGTTAGGAGATGAACGTACGAGGTGTTTTTTAAAGTCAATGAAGGAAGGAGAGGGATACTCGCATTGGTTGTGAACTTTAGAATAGGGACTAAGTATTGACGAGTTTTGTAGAAGCCTAAGCTTGATGTGTAAGTTAGTATCTTGTGTGTTGCTTATACTTGCGCATGTGAATGTGAATTGCATATGAGAACGAGAAATGTGATTGAAACGAGGAGTCTTGCATCATGGCACGTGCATTGCATATGGTTTTGAAAAAGAGATGTGCTTCGGCGCAGATTTGCGAAGGTGACCTGCAATGTTAACCGGGATGGAAATCTAAGCCGGGGTGCATTGCAGGGCACAAAAGACTGTAACGTTAACCGGGATAGAAATATAAGTCGGGGTGCGTTACAGGATATAAAGTCCTCTGCAATGTTAATCGGGATGGAAATATAAGCCGAGGTGCATTGCAGAGTATTACGAGTCTGTGATGTTAATCGGGATGGAAATATAAGCCGAGGTGCATCACAGAGTATCACGAGCCTGTAACGTTAACCGGTATGGAAATATAAGCCGGGGTGTGTTACAGGGTAACGAGTTACGAGACCAGACATTGTGACATGCATTGCACTGATTTGAAAAGAAATGGCCCATGCATTTGTGATTGTGTTGTAGTGCATATTTTGACATGCATCACAAGAGTCGTTGTGGTATGGATGTGCGTGGTATTTGATTGTTATTGATTTGTTAATTGCGTTCAATTTGCTGTACTTGCTATTACGTGATTCGTTTATCTATTTGGAAGTTTTACAAGACATGTGCCCCACAAATCCCTTGATTTATATATTACTCATGTCTTGCCATGTGTTGATCCCGTATGTCTTATAAGCGGGTTACTTGCTAGCGTTTTCGCTAAGGGTACTGCCTTTGTCATTGCAGATGAGTCTAGCTATGACATGATTTTCATTGAGGGCGACGGCGAGTGGGCAGAATGGGATGTGTAGACCTTGTGGAGTGAATCGATTAGCTAGTTCTCTGTCATTTCTGTTTCTTAATTCATTTGGGATTTTAAATGGCTGCGACCATACACAGTTCTTTTGGTATGCACATTGTCTTTTGACGTACTGCATTGATGATTTAGATTCACGAGATATATGTTTCCGCACTTATTTCTCTTACGTCATTGATGATGTGTAATTGAGAGATGAGACGTCTCGTAGTCTTCTCAGTAAGCTACGATGGGTGTACCAGTTCGGATTCCGCTGTCCAGGTCGGGGCGCTACAGTTACTATTTTATGTTGTTATATATTTTTATCACACTTGCTTCTCCGTGTATGATCTCATGGTAAGTATAGTGGGATTACTTGCTGAGTGACTTTGTCGCTCAAACTACGCTTTAACATTTTTGCAGATAGACAGGTAATTGAGTTAGTAGACCTGAGGATGATCAAGAATGAAGGTTTTAGGATTGAGGATATTCCGATGAGACTCGTTGAAGATTTAGTAGAGACGGTCATTTTCGCTACTCGAGGTTTATATAATTTTGAAGATTTAGTATGTATCTACATTTGACCATTGTATTCGATTTATATTTGCCTAGAAATTGTTATTTATAAGGATGATTTTATCGAGGATTATTTTAGTTTATGGCTTCTGCTGACGTGTATACGTTTTGTTTTTGACGTCTTGTATTCTCCTTAGCGAGATACGGCAGGTGAGTCATTTTGAGTATTAGAGGTCGGGATGGGCCGCTACAGGTGGTATCAGAGTATGGCTCTAGATCCAGTGTGAAAACGTAGATTTAGACCATAATTCTAGAAGTTAAGTTACGATTTTGCCCCTAAGTCACGATCTTAGACATAAGTGACGATTTTGATTGCCCTAAGTCACGATCTCAGTCATAAATGACGATTTTGATTTAGAGTTGATATGTACATTGGACGATGATTTGAACAAAAGTACTGATCTTAATCATAAACGATGATTATATTCTAAGCATGATCTTAGAACTAAGAAATGACTTTAGACTTAAATGATGATCGGTTAAGGGGGACACATACCTAGAACGATATTATATTCCTATGATTTCAGTTAATTATATTATTTAAGCATTGATCATAACCTTTGTACATTTCCTTAACCGTGATTTTAGTAGCCCTAAGTGAATTGTATATAATTAAATTACATAAATTTTAACGTTGACCACGATTCTTACTGCAGGTGCTGGATGATGCATAAATTTAAATGGGTCCAGCAGTTACTAGTGTTTCTTCTCCGTAGTAGTAGCATGAGACTCGGTACTATTAGGGCAACTGAAACGGGTTCATGCCTCTACTTTGACAGTAGTATCGGAATGCGACTTGATCTAAGTTAAGATTGTAGCTACTAAGAATGATTTATAGTAGCAGGATAGAAACTAAGCAACGATTTATAAGCGTTATGATCAGTAGAGCTTAGTGAAAGATATCGCACGAAGGAATTTATAGTCTAGGGTTAAGATGTTGAATATAGCGTTATCAAAATAAGTTGACAATAAGGTTTATTAGAGGTATTGATCGATAGCGACATGCGAGAATCGAATATAGTATGTGTCTTGGGATGATAAATTGCCATAAAATCTTTAGTTAAGTGTTGATTTCTAGAAAACATTGAGTTACTTGGCTTGAATTTCGTAGGCTTAAACTGAAATAGAGTAAGCATGAAAAAGTAATAGTTGCTTTTCAGGTGAGATTTAACTAGGTTAAAATCAAAGGTTTCTATTCATGTGGGATTTAACCAAGTTAAAATTAATGGTTGAAATAACAAAGTAAAGGAGCGTGGTGGATCAGTGTGGCATTCGGAAGCATGGTGAATTAGAACATATTAAGTCGATTAATATTTAGCATGTCATGCTGGGATTAGACAATTTAAGTTACGGATTTTATCGTAATAGCCGAAGGTTAGACTTATAGGAAACGATACATACGCGGATTTTCATTTGACCGTAAGGATGACTTAGAAAGATTATACGAAGTATTGGACTATAATTTTTCAAAAAGTTAAATGTTTTCATATAAGCACGTACATCTATATTTTAAAGGTTTTTTAAAGATTTTCGCTTTTATGTATTCCAACTAGTTTCATTTCTTTGTATGGTCTATTAATCTTACAAGGCTATATTTTCTTCTGTATTTGTATATCAACACAACGAAATTGCAAACTACTCCGATAACTTTGAAAAATAGATATATTTCTTTTATGTTGATGTTTTCAAAGAGCAATATGTTTACATATTTATATACAATATCTCCAAATTTTCGTTTTTGGTTACAGCAGTTTTGTCAAAATCAACTTTATTTATCGAATATCGATATTGCAAGCAATTCATACATTAAATGTTTTAAAGCTATTTACCCGTTTGCGATGACATCACTTAATTTTTGCAAAACAAAACATAGCTTTCAAAAGATATTTTATTTGGAAAAAAGAAGACACCGTGTTCAAATCATTTTATGGAAAGAAATTTTTTTCGATTGCTATGTCTCAATTGTTTCAAAGTGGTTTACTCGAAATACTTTTACAAATAAGTATATCATTATTTTTATAAGTAGTTTCAAAATATACACACTTCTTTTAGAACAAGAGAGACACCATATTCAACTTGTCTTATAAAACATAATATTGTTGAGTTTCAACTATTTTAATGCGATTTCACCGTAATACTTTTTGCGAACAAGTTATGTCATTGTTTTATAAGAAGTTACATGAGACACTGCTTTGCGAAAACAAATGTATGATCCTTCGGTCCTCGTGTTTTCAAAAATGAGAAAGAATGATATATTTTTAAATAATTAAAACTACATGAACCTCTTTTTCTTCTGTTTGCAACTTAACGAAAAAACAGGTTCATACATGTACTTCGTATATTAGGCTGTTGGTGATATCTCCATAAAAGTAAAGACCTGATTTCATAGCTAGCTCGTAAGTGTATAATAATTGATTTTGGGGATTTGGTTCTATGTTAAGGAGTATAATGATTAACTTATGGAAGAACTCAATGGATACTTAGTTTGGTTATTTGTCTAGGAGGTGAATCTTGTATGATGAGTTTAAGAATTCGGAATTGTAGAATACAATTAGTCGAATGATATACATTAAATGGTATAAGTGGAATTGAGGGTTTAACAACCTAAAAGTGAAGTTGCTATAATGATAACTGTGACATATACTAGGTATTGAATCAAGTAGAACTGCACTAAGTTATTGATTACGTGATAGACAAGTTTCGATGACAAAACTTATTGTAAGAAGGGAGGTCTGTTACATCCGTGATTTTTGCAATGGAAAAAGAAAAAAAATAATAAATAAAGTAAAAGTGATATAGTAACAATCCTAAACCACTTAGGAATTTAAAGTAGGATATATTTTTAAATGTGAAACCTAAGTCAACTAGGATTAGGCAGATGGGATATATTTTGTATGAAACCTAAAACTACTAAGAATATGCCTAAATTATCTAACCCAAACTCTACCCACGTAAGTTATAAATATTACCCTAAGAAAAACAAACACACACACACACCTAATACTATATTCGGCCACCACCCCTGCTGAGGAAAAAGAATAAATCAAAAGCACTTCCTTTTTTATTTGCCATTGCCATCAGCTGCCTTTTTTTGCCATCCAGCCGACAGGCATCTTAGGGAGAAAGAAAGGATTTTGCTGCAACCATTGAATCTTAGATTCAATTGTACGGCATAGTATATATGAATTGAAGTAAGTAATCTCCCTATACTTGCTACGTTTTATGAAAATTCTATGTGTTATGCTCGTTATAAACTCAGATCATGCATTAGTATTATTGAATGCATAGTTGTATGGAATCGTGTACGAAAATATATGTGAAGCCATTTGTATATATTATACATGAGATTTCTATGCGATTTGAATTTATATATTGTGCGTGTGTAGGCCAGAGGCCATGTATGTGGAAAAATTATGTATATATGAAAGGTGTATGAATTCTTAAAGATGCGGAGAATAATTTTGATTTGCAAACTTGGTTCTCGACAGTGAGGAAATAATATGGGATTTCTTTTTCATATATGTTACTTATAAGCTATAATTGATATAAATATTATATATATAAGAAATTGTTTGTGAAATCCATACTTTTACTTTCTATCAAATGGATATACATAATATTTGTGATTGCATAAATTGATGAATATACATGTATTTATGGCCGTAAATAGGCCGTATGTTGGAGAAAGTTGAAAAGGCTGCTGTAAGTGGCCGAAATTCAAAGATGAATTTCGAAAATGTACGTTTTATGTGCATTTGGGAATATACATATATATATATTATATTATCTTTACATGTAGTTTGTTAGCAATATTGAATTTTGGTTAATAAAAGGTGTAATAACCGAGGCCACCATTTTTTAAGGGGGCTGCTGTATATTATTTTCATAAATTCAACGCAAAATATATATATATATATATATATATATTTTAAAGCGAAAATTTTATTGGCATAAACCCTCACTTATGGCGGAGGAAAACCGTATTACAATAAAAGATGTCACTAGCAGCAGTAAGCGATTATCAACATCCATGTTATATATGATATGCCGCATTAAAACCTTGCCAAGTAAAACCACCCTTGTGGATAAAACCTTCACGAAGGAAAAATCGTACATATTTATATAAACGGAGTGTTGATATACGTTATCGGATAAGCAAAAAGAAAAATAATCTTGAATGTTACATAAAAGTGCCAAAACTAAGATACTGGCGATCGGCGTCGTCTGATGCTTGTCTCTTGTCCAAACCGCACTCTTGTCAATGAGCAGGAAAGTGAATGCAATCGTGTCCGTGTCAATGCAGCAAAGAAGCAATTGACTGAGTAAAGAAGAATTATATGATCGAATGAAACTCATATGTCGAATTCACCACACTTGCATCTCTCAAACAACTGGCACGAAATCTTTTCTTTCATGGACATCTACGCCCACAGGCGAATTTACTCTCAAGTCGGCCTATGATCTTTGTCGGGTGTCACGTCCGGCACAGCTCTCTACAAAATTTATTTGGTTTAAGCAACATTCCCCATCCACAAAAATATTGTTGTTCGGCCATGCCCTTTGAAGACTACATTGGACGGTATTTGGTGGCACGTCCCACACAGTGTCCTTTTTGCAGAGAACAATCAGCCACAGTGGATCATATCTTCATTTACTGCAGTCGCATTAGCCACTTATGGGGATTTTTTGCTGCAGAATTGCATGGAATACTTCCGACATCACTATCGCTGCGTCAGTATTTATTAGCTTGGTGGTATCGTTCCACTACTTCATCATTATTTGGGGTTTTGAAAATTGTCATTCCAGCCATTACAGTTTCAAACATCTGGCGGCATTACGCGCAATTAGTATATGGGGACTCTACGACCTTTTCGACTGCGGGGCTACGAAATTCGATACATTTTGATATTCGCGCGTGGCTACTGAAGATTCAGGGATCCAAACTTGCTACGGGGCCATCTCTCTCTCTTTCCTGGATCCCCCGGATTCGTCCTCCGCGTCTCCGAATTATTCGGTGATAAACACCACCTTCAGGTAGACTCAAATTAAATGTGGGGCAATACTGCGCGATCATGCAGGCAATTGTGTGCGTGCACTTTCATTTCGTCTGCCTCCAAGTACACCTTTGTTGGCAGAGATTCAGACTACTCTTTTTGGTTTGATGTATTTTCTCCCCTTCTATCGTTTGATCATAATCGAATCTGATTGTGCTCAAATGTTGTCACGACTACATCAGCCACAACGTGTTTCTGGCAACTATCATCTGCGACTGCTACACACACTACTTCATCATCATAGATTGGAGATCATTCACACATATCGTGAAGCTAATATGCCAGTTCACTACCTTGCACAACACGCGATGATACATCCAGCGACAAGTGTTTTCAACAACCACAATCTCCCAGCTTTGGTCCGTGCCTCGGTCACATTGGATCTCACATCGGCGAGCTTGCGGTCATATTGACATTCTACTCTTCTGCATGGATTGGCAATTTTCAAAATATTCTGGCCGTAACATAATGGTTACGGGCAGGCACGGTATGCATTGCCTTCTTTTGATTCACTGCTGCATCTTTCATGTCCTTAACATACTTATTAAGTTCTTTTCTCACGCTATAAATGGTCGACAACGCAACTACGCCTCCCACTTGGCCCGATGTAACCGAGCTCACACAGCTAGAGTCTTCCATAGGGATTGGCTACTTCAAAATTTTCCTGCCTGCACTTTAATAAGTACAGGCAGCCTCGGTACGCTTGCTTTCCCATCATTATACTGGTTTTTGCATGTCATTTTCTACCCGTGGACGACCCTTAATGTTTTCTTGTGGTGGCATTTGCACGTTGCTGTGAGCTCTATTCATTATGAGCATGGCTTAAATCTAAATAATCTAAATTTGCCGTCGTGGACTCAACCACACTACTGCCTACTCTTGCAAGTCTTCCAAATGGATTGGCGGGTATCCGGTATCTCTGTCAGCACATTGGGTTATGCCAGCAGATCAGGTACGCGTTACCTTCAATTCACCTCACATATTTTATTCTGCCGCGGATTTCAGCTTTACTCAGCCCTATATTACTGTTATGCGTGGACGAGGACATGGGTTGCAATTATACTCAAGCCATTTCATGCGATTACCGCCCGAACAGACATCTTCATAGACAACGGATATTATATTGGTCTACTGCTTGTTTGGATACATGGACGAGATCATGGATCACACTCCTTTTCTTGAGCATTGGCGCAAATACTGATTGTACAAGAGGCAACCATCATGCGCGGATGTTCACATGGAATATTGTTTTATTACATTTGTGTAATATTTGGATTACAAGTTCTTTTTCATTGCATGATAGCGCATATCAACAGTCCATCTATATAAATATATACGCTTTTTCCTTCGCCAAGGTTTTATCCACAAGGGTGGTTTTACTTGGCAAGGTTTTAATGCGGCATATCATATATGGAGTGGATGCTGATAATCATATACTGCTACTGTCATTTTTGATTCATCTGTTGTAATGAGGTTTTCCTCCGCCATAAGCGAGGGTTCTCATAGTAAAATCTCTTTTACAAAATATATATATATATATATATGTATATATATGTGTATATATATATATGTATATATATATATGTATATATATATGTATTATATATGTATATATATATAGACATATATATATACATATATATATATATATATATATGTATACATATATATATATACATATATATATATGTATACTATATATATATATGTGTGTGTATATATATATATGTTTTTTTTATAAAAAATTGGGGAGGGGAATCGAACTCGAGACCCGGGATTGGGATAAATGCTACTCAACGGCTAGACCTAAAGGTTTTCGCTATATATATATATATGTATGTATGTATATATCTATGTATATATATATATATATATATATATATATGTGTATATATATTCACACATATATATGTACATATATATATGTATATATATGTATATAACATATATGTATATATATGTATATATACATATATATATGTACATATATGTGTGTATATATATACACATATATATATGTATATATATATACACACATCTATATATATATACACACACACATATATATATATACATATATATATGTGTTATATAATATTATGGATATATATATGACGGCGCAGCTTTGGCGATCCTGGGCGCTCTTGCGGCGTTAGCCGCCGCCGCCGGAAATTCTCACTCGCTCTCCATCCTCCTTCTTCTTCTACCGCTCACGCCCTGTGGATTCTGTGATTGCCATCTACCGAAATCACTCACCTTTTTGCTGCAAACAGTTTTTATTCCATCCGATCGGTGCCTCGCATTATTACTCACAATGGC
This sequence comes from Eustoma russellianum, assembly GCA_036186865.1. Classification (NCBI taxonomy): domain Eukaryota; kingdom Viridiplantae; phylum Streptophyta; class Magnoliopsida; order Gentianales; family Gentianaceae; genus Eustoma; species Eustoma russellianum. The sequence continues at coordinate 27,363,484 of AP025057.1, forward strand.
AGCCACGGCACCTTCGTTTTCGGCCGTGGTGATGGGAGACTCGTCAACGGCGAAAATCTCCATTTCACCCAAAACGGTATCGAGGCACAAAGGTATTCCCATGATCTCTTTTCTTGATTCCGAAATTGATGCATTAGCTGCGCCATTCAAATATTCTTTGGTTGGCACGTTTTGGTATGGAAGGCCACCTTGAAGGTGATCCGCGAAGTATTTGAAAAAATTGGCTTTCATAATGATCTGCGCATTACCCTTATTGATCAATCTCACATCCTTTTGAATTTTCGACAAGAAGCAGATTATCTCCGTTGTTTCTATCGTAGATCATGGCATATCTCAGGCTGTCATATGCGTATCACTAAATGGACAGTCGATTTTGACCCCATGACTGATGTTCCCATTGTTCCGTTTGGGTGGCTTTTCCTGGGTTGCCGGTTCACTTACACTGCCGAGAAGCTTTATTTGAGATAGTGAAGCCGATAGGCTCCCCACTCAAATTAGATGTAGCGACATCGGATGCTCTTCGACCGTCAGTGGCAAGAATCTGTGTGGAAGTTGATGTTTCACAGGAGCTCCCGCAAAAAATATACCTGCAGGCAAAACAACGACTTATACTGCAGACAGTGGTTTATGAAGATTTGCCAAAATATTGTACTGCCTGTCGTCGACTAGGCCATGATCATTCGACTTGTGCGCCACAGCAATCGGCTCAGTCTACCATTCCGCCACCTCCACCGCGCCACCATCTCGACCGATAAGACAGCGATGGACTCCAATTAAGAAGAAGGCAGCTATCCCACCTTCTCAGGCACCTTCATCTTCCCAGCCAGCGTCTAATTTGCCACCAGTAACAGAGCCGCCGGCTCCTTCTATCCCGGCTATCGCTGAGCCTGACTCGCAGCCTGTTGATGCAGATTCTCTACAAGATAATTTCTGTGATGCTCCAGATCACCAGATTCCTGAGGACATCCCACATACTGAATTTGGTCACTTGTCGACACAGAACTGCCGACGGAAGCACACGCTGATGGCCCTCTAATCGTCCCTATGGAAGTCGCACGTCGCATGGAAATGTTAAATTCTTCACTGGATGATGCCATGCTAATATCGCGATTACCGGATCACCCGGAGGCACCGTTTGTGCCTGTTGTCCCACGTCGGAAGCGCCGCAGTCGAAAGGAGTTGCCCCCCTACCACCGTCGACAATTCTTACACGTAGTGCATCTCAGATCGTTCAGGGAAGTGACTCTAACCTTTCTCAATGAATATGTTAATTTGGAACATTCGAGGCATGCGTACATCCTTGCCTCGACTACAGCAGTTACTTAGAGAATATCGTATAAATTTGCTAGCTTTAATAGAGCCCAAACATTCCTCAACACAAATACATAGGTTTTGTTTGCGTCTTGGTTTTTCCCACTGTTTTTCTTCACAATCAGAGCATATATGGTTTTTTTGGCGGGATAATGAGTTTCGTATACTTGGCACACAGGATCAAGACCAAGTGCTCCATTTGACTCTTTCATCCGTTGCGCAGCAGCATACCTTCGTTCTCTCTTTAGTTTATGCCAGACATACAATCACACAGCGTCAACTTTTGTGGCGTGCCTTAGAGGATTTCTCCACGGGCTTGCAATTGCCATGGTTGATTGGCGGAGACTTTAATACGTTCCGCTCACTTGATGATCATAGTGGTCGTTCTACCCCTTCTTTATCTGCTTTACAGGATTTTAATGACTGTGTCGAGGCTTGCTCACTTATGTCCCCACCGTATTTCGGCACCCGCTATACTTGGGCTGAAGGCCGCGGCCTTGGCCGAGTCCGCAGGAGACTAGACTGGACATTTATTAACTCCTTGATGCATGATATGTTTGATGTGCTAAAGCTCTCTCACTTGCCGCGGGTTACATCGGACCACACTCCTCTTTTAATACAATGTCAGGCAAGTGTCCAACCACCTCGTCGAACTTTCAGGTTTTTGGATGCATGGCTTCAGCATCCAGATTTTGATAGTTACGTCAGGCATGCATGGCAGTCATATCCAACAACAGGTGGTATGCGCGGTTTCTATAACAAATTATTCTCTCTAAAGAAAGATATTCAGCACTGGAATAAGACTATCTTTGGAGATATTTTTAGCAATTTGCAGGCGGCCGAAAATGCACTCAATCAAGCAGAAAATAACTGGGATGTCACCTCTACAGAGGAAGCGCGAGAGACTTATTATCAGGCTAAGGCACAGTATTTGCTTGCTTCCAAATATGAACTCCTATACTGGAAACAAAAGGCTCGTGTCAAATGGTTACAAGATGGGGATGCTAATACCAGATATTTCCACTCTCTGGTCAAAGGTAGGCGTTCACAGCTATGCATTCGTCAACTTCAAGATTCACAGGAACATTGTTGACACAACAGGAGGATTTGATGAGGACAGCAGTGGATTTTTATACGGAGTTATTTGCCCATGTGCCGACCGACAATCATACGGAAATATTATCCCATATCCCGTGTTTAGTCACTGTTGAGGATAACTTCATGCTTACACAATTGCCATTGGAGTCTGAGGTCAAAGCAGCGGTATGGGGTTTGGATCCACATAGTGCGGCAGGTCCGACGGTTTTACTGGGCAATTCTATCGTTCATGTTGGCAGATAATACATTCGGATGTGCTAAAGGCTGTGCAGGAGTTTTTCCTTGGGGTTCCTCAGCCAAAGGTTATGGCTAGTGCTTTACTCACTCTCATTCCAAAAGTGCAGTCACCCCAGACTTTTGTTGATTTCCGTCCAATCTGTCTTACAAATTTCATCAGCAAAGTCTGCACCCGTATTATTGCTACTCGTTTGAATCAGCTCCTACCAAAACTAATATCTCCAGAGCAAACGGGTTTCCTTGCGGGAAATGATATCTCTACTCAAGTTCTGTTGGCTCGTGAAATGGTGCATATGTTGGATAGAGGCGGACCACAGTTGTGTTTGAAATTAGATATGATGAAGGCTTTCGATCGGGTTTTGGGACTATCTCCAACTGCTTCTAAGAAAGTTTGGGTTCTCTGACTTTTTTTAGAATTATTATTAATCACCTAGGTGCAACGCGGATGTCAGTATTAATTAATGGGCAGCCATCTCCATACTTCCGTCCCTTTAAAGGAGTTAAGCAGGGGATCCCTTGTCGCCTTTATTATTTATATTATCATCTGAGGGTTTTAGTCGCGGATTGAAGGCATTGGTTTCCACAGGCAGCATTCACACTTTTCGCCTGGGCAGAATCCCTATGACAATTTCGCACTTGGCTTATGCGGATGATCTACTTATCTTCCTGCAAGGTACTCAACGGAATCTTCGCCATTTTCATGCATTTCTCACTACATATGAAGTGCATCGGGACAGAAAGTTAATTTTGGTAAAATCAGCTTCATTCCATCATCCAATATTACAGCGCGACAATGTCAAAATATAAAAGGAATCCTAGGCATGCGCCAAATCTCTTGCCTTTTCGCTATCTGGGTTCTTTCTTCATAAGGGCATCCCTCGGGCTAGTCACTGTTTGTCATTATTACAGCATGTGGATGACCGATTACAGGGTTGGCATTCTCGACTCTTATCATTCGCAGGTCGGCTTGTGCTACTACGCTCCGTTATTGCAGCGCTCCCCTTACATATTTTGGCGGCAGGCGGCATGCCTCAGTCTGTCATTCGAATGCTCGACAGGAATGGCATCATTCTTTTGGGGAGATAGACGCCATTGGGTCGCATGGAACTCTATGACCACTCCAATCGAGGAGGGTGGATTAGGACTTCGCAGTCTTCGTGAGCTGCAACAAGCATATACATGTCGTATATGGTGGCAATATCAATGCCAGGATACATTATGGAGTCGATATATGCATCTTAAATATGGAAGACGGGGGGACTATACTCCCAGGCTACCAGATTCTGCGGTTTGGAAGTCTATCTGTCGCATTCACCCCATCTGCTCCTCTCATGCAACTGGACTAGGCGCATTCCCATCATGGACGGCCACGCCTTCTGGAGTGTTTTCACTTAAGTCGGCATATGATATATGTCGGGTTTCGCACCCAACCTTACTCTCGACAGCATTTATTTGGTCTAAACACCACTCTCCCTCTGTTCGACTTTTATTATGGCGTTTTTTCCATTCAGCCATGCCATTTGAAGATTACATCGGAAATTATTTAGTGGTGCGTCCTACACAATGCCCTTTTGCAAATCGCATTCAGCCACAGTGGACCATATATTCATTTCGTGTTCACGCATTCGGCATTTTTGGAGTTTTTTTGCTGCTGAATTACATGGAGTACCACCGACATCTCTGCCTTTGCGCCAATATTTACTCTCTTGGTGGTATCGGTCCAATTCTACATCACTTGCGGGTGTTTTGAAGGTTGTCATTCCTGCGATAGTTTTATCAAATATTTGGAATCAATATGCACAGCTCATCTATGGGGACACAACAATTTTTTCGACGACGGCATTACGTAACTCTATTCACTTTGATATACACGTTTGGGATGAGTGTCCAGGGCACCAAGCTGGCAGCGGGTCCTTTGCTATCTCTCTCCTGGCTCCCTCGGATTCGTACTCCTCGTCTTCGGGTTATTCGGTGGCAAACACCCCCTTCTGGGCGTCTCAAGTTAAATGTGGATGCAGCAGTTGGACAACATTATGCAGCAGGAGGAGTTATATTGCGTAATCACGATGGGAGTTGTATCCGGGCCCTTTCTTTTCGTCTCCCTCTTAGTACACCGCTACAGGCAGAGATTCAAGCTACTCTTTTTGGCCTGATTTATTTTCTACCCCTTATACCGTTCGCTTATGGTGGAATCAGATTGTGCTCAAATGCTAGCCTTACTAGGTAAGCATCGGCAACCAGTGGGAAATTATCATCTTCAGCAGCTTCACAGTCTGGTTAGTCAGCATAGGCTGGTACTGCTTCATACTTATCGCAGAATAATATGCCGGCACATTATCTTGCTCAACATGCAATGATGCATCCTACAACGGGATTGTACAACAGTCATACTCTTCCTCCCATGGTTAAGGCATCCGTCGCACTGGATCTCACATCGGCGCAGTTACGCCCAATTTAATGGCTTGCGGTTATTTTGAACCTTCTGCCCGTGTCCTAACAGTCACGGGCAGACCCGGTACGCATACTTCTTATCTTAAACACTGTTGCTATATAATTTATTTGTTGATACTTTTTAATGTTGTTACCTGGATCAATTGCTGCGGTGCCCGCTATGGTTATATTTGGCGTGCGCTGGCTACACTAGAAACCATGCAGTCTTCCATACGGATTGGCACTGTCACATCTTTTCTGCCTGCACCAACTTTGGTGCGGGCAGGCATGGTGCGTTTTCTTTCCTTTGGCATTTCAGCTCACGATTTCCAGTTTTTACTACGCTGTGAGTATAATTTATTTGATTCATGTATCTCGGTTGATCATATGTTTACCCACTGTGCTTGGTGCTGGGAGACATCTGGGGGATATCTTTATCAATTGCCTTGACGCACATCTATGTATGGCGACGGTGTGGATGCATTCTCACGTACAAGATTTGGCCTGGGTCTTTCATATGGATTGGCTCTCCTTCCATAACCCTGCCTGTCCATCAATTGGTGCAGGCAGGTTGGGTATGTGTTCTTTCACCTGCATTGATTCATTCTCTTGTAACCTCGATAAGGTTCACACATGTTTTTATTTCGCTGTTGCATGGCTGGTCATTGCGGTTTGGATGACATGGCTGATCAACACCACTTGGATGCTTTTATGCGTGGATGATATTTGAACGGAGCATCACCCTGGAACGCTAAAATGGCAATATTTCAACATAGTCCAACTCAAATTGGCATTTCTTTTCAACTCCAGTGGCATACATAGTCGGCGGACAGCTGCATATACACACTTTTTATATACTGTATTGTACAGCTTCGGTATCAATGACAGTCGTATAAATATGCACGCTTTTTCCTTCACCAAGGTTTTATCCACAAGGGTGGTTTTTCTTGGCAAGGTTTTAATGCGACATATCGTATACGACTGGAGATATCTCATCATTGGCTTTTTGATCTTTTTATTTACATATTCTGACATTTGTGTAATGGTTTTCCTCCGCCAAAAGTGAGGCTTTGATCTAATAAAATAGATTTTATAAAAAAAAATATGTGTATATATATATATTGATAAAATGCCTCACTTATGGTGGAGGAAAACCATATTACATGAGTACATCCTGAAACGCATGAAAGTAGTATGATGCTGCTATTATATGTAGCCTCCAGTCATATATGATATGTCGCATTAAAACCTTGCCAAGTAAAACAACCCTTGTGGATAAAACCTTGGCTAAGGAAAAGCGTGCATATTTATATGAGGAGGTATCATGGAATTGGAAAAAGTATGTGTATCAACTGATGTAATCTGTAGGCAGCTGGGAACATATATACGTCTGCCAACTTCGTGTGTCGTAATCGCCCAAAAGACAGCTTCTACGTGTAAATGATAGGAACGCCCAACTGAGACCCCATGTTCATTTGAGGAAATGATAGTATCAGCATGAGAATTTGACCCATCAGAATTCGAGTGAAGATCTCCTCAGTTGCAAGACACCAATCAGCCAAATTGTGGATCATACTCCAAGACTCAGAGCAGCAATGCATTGTCCGACAGATATGCAGCATATGAAAAGAAAGCACATTACGAATCATATTTGCAATATAAAGCGCGAATTTAAAAAAGGTTTAATGAACTGAGATTACCCAGGCTGTCCGTATCATGGGATACGGACAGGGCATATATTAGATGATGATAAAATAGGAGTATGTGAAGCCAAAGAATAGATATTACCCGAACTGCCTGTGTCGTTGGTTGACACAGGTAGGCAACTGGAACTCGTACTTGTGTGCATTCCATGTTAAAAACGTATATGTGGAATTGAGACATCTGTAAGTAACGCTCCTTTGACCATATATATACACACACACAGATATATATATATATATACAAATATATAATATTTTTAAAAAAACGTATATTTATTAAGCAAACCCCTCACTTCTGGCGGAGGAAAACCATAGTACATCAAAATGAAACAATGAACATATAGCAGTAAGTGATTACCAACATCCAGGCTATATAGATATGCTGCATTAAAACCTTGCCGAGTAAAACCACCCTTGTGGATAAAACCCCGGCGAAGGAAAAAGCGTACATATTTATATAGCTGGACTGTTGATATATATAATGTATATACACACACACATATATATATATATATACACATATATATATACATATATAATATGTGTGTGTGTGTATACACATATATATATGTATATTATGTGTGTATATATATATATATACACATATATATGTGTGTTATATATATATTCTCAATAATGAATATGCTCCGGCGATCACGGAGATTGGTTTCGGCGATCACCCTGCGGCTTTAGCCGCCGCCGTCGCCACCGACTGCTGCACCCCCTTTGTTTCGATTGCAGCCTTCTCGCCACCTGATTTCCACCCGAAGCATTAAACCTATATCCCACAGTCTTCCGTCATTGCGATATCTACATATACATTAAGTCGATCAGCAGCGAAGGCGTTTTGCATCATCGCTCATCACTCCGATCCTTCCTCTCGACACGCTCCTGATCATCCTTCTCTTCGCCACGCATTGCCTTGGTTTTTTTCCGCTCTTTCCCCGCCCAGTCATGACGCATCCGACCTTTGCGGCGGTGGTCGCCGGCGCCTCTGCTAAACCCGTGACATTCGCATTGCATCAAAACTGGTCTCCCGCCACAGAGGACTCCCGTTGGTCTCTTTTCTGGATGAGGAAATCACGCATTGGTGAACCCTACAGGTACTCATTGGTTGGAACTTTTGGTATGGTAGGCCTCCTATGAAAGTTATACGTGCTGTCTTTGAGAAGATTGGCTTTCAACAAGACTTACGCGTAACACTATTGGATAAATCGCATATTCTTCTCACTTTCTGTAATGAAGCGGATTATTTGCGCTGTTTTTATCGTCGATCCTGGCAAATTTCCGGTTGTCATATGCGGATAACGAAGTGGACTGTCGATTTTGATCCAAGTGCGGATGTTCCTATCGTTCCAGTCTGGGTTGCTTTGCCGTATTTGCCGATCCATCTTCATCATCAGGCAGCCCTTTTTGAGGTGGTAAAACCGATTGGTGTACCGTTGAAGTTAGATGCCGCCACTTCGGGTGGCCTGCGCCCCTCAGTGGCTCGTATTTGTGTCGAGGTTGATGTCTCACAAGAACTACCTCAGAAAATTTATCTGCAAGCAAAAGGCCGAATGATACTACAATCTATAATATATGAAGATCTACCACTATTTTGCCCCTCTTGCCGCCGTTTAGGACATTCAGCGACGGGGTGTCCGTCTCTTCCCAATGCTCAGGCTGCTCCGCCGCCGCCTCCTCCGCCTCCACCCCGCCTTCGAAGTCATTGCGGCCTCCACGGCAACGCTGGACCCCCATCAAGAAGGGTCAGTTGAATTCTGAGGTGACTCAGCCGACGTTAGCTGAGCCACCACTTACTCATGATCCCGCATCCTCTCCACCTATGGATCATCAGGATAAGATCGAGACCATGCAGTCGGACATAGATGTTCCTCGGATATCTTCTCCTCCTAACCGTGTGACAGCAGGTGTGACTGAAGAGAATTTTTGTGATGCTGCTGATCATCCACTACCAGCCAACCGCATGCATGGCGAAACAGGACACTCTTCGGATACTGATTTGCCCCTAGAAGGGTCAATGGAGGATGATTTAGATGTTACGGAAGATGTTACCCGTAAATTACAATCGATACCAATCCCCATCCCCCGATGACGATGTTTTGTTATCGCGCTTAACGGATACTCAGTCAGCGACAGATTTTATACAGGTCGTCCCAAGACGTAAGAGGCGAACACGAAAGGATCTGCCACCTCTCCCGCCTTCTACGATCTTAACTCGGAGCGCATCTCACGTGGTTCAGGGAAGTACCTCTCTTACTCAATGAATTTTTTAATCTGGAATATTCGGGCATGAGTGCCTCATTACCTAGGTTGAAACATTTAATTACGGAGCATCGTCTACATTTACTAGCTTTATTAGAACCAAAACACGCACCTTCAAGTATTTGTCGATTTATGTTGCAGCTTGGTTTTACACATTCATATGCCTCTAACTCACAGCGCATTTGGTTTTTTTGGCGTGATGCTGAATTTCAATTACTTGATACTCAAGATCAGGGTCAGGTCGTCCATCTTACTCTTCAATCCATCGCATTACAATGGAAGTTTGTATTCTCGGTGGTGTATGCACACACGACGCCTACTCTGCGTCGTCCTCTTTGGCAAGCTTTGTGTGATTTTGCTGGTTCGAATACTTTACCTTGGCTAGTTGGTGGTGATTTTAACACCTTTCGGGCGTTAGAAGATCATCGTGGTCGATCGGTTCCATCATTATCAGCATTACAGGATTTTAATGATTGTATCGAACAATGTTATCTTATGGCTCCTCCTCATCAAGGATCCAGATTTACTTGGGCAGATGGGCGCGACTTGGTCGTATCTGCCGTCGACTAGATTGGTTATTTCTCAATTCTAATTTTCAAGATCACTTTACAATGTTACAGCGTCTCATTTACCAAGAGTTGCTTCAGATCACATGCCACTATTGTTCTTATGTCGACGGCAGGAAGGTCCTTCTCGGCGCATATTCAGATTCTTAGATCCGTGGTTGCATCACTCAGATTTTCATAATTATATGAAGCAAACATGGCTATCTTATCCTACTACGGGTGGTATGTATGGTTTTTATACCAAGCTACGCTCCTTCAAGAAAGATCTACAACGGTGGAATATTGACATCTTTGGCAATATCTTTAATAATCTTAAGTATGCAGAGACCCAATTAAATCATGCTGAAGCAGCTCTCGATGATCAGCCTACAGAGGAAAACCGTGCCGGTTATCATAAGGCTAAGGCCGAATATCTGCAAGCCTCAGCCGCGGAGTTACAGTTCTGGAAGCAAAAGGCAAGAGTAAAATGGCTCCAAGAGGGTGATGCTAATACTCAATACTTTCACTCTATTGTTAAGGGGAAGCGGACACAATTACGTATTCAGCAAATACATGATTCTGAGGGTCATTTGCTTACGGAGCAAACGGACATCATGGCGGCTGCGGTTACTTTTTACAAAGATCTGTTTGCCTCGTCTGCAACGCAAAATCATGAGGCCATATTATCATATATTCCTCGCCTGGTTACAGATGAGGATAATACACGGTTGACCGTCATTCCTACTGCATCCGAGATTAAGGAGGCGGTCTGGCATTTGGATCCTCACAGTGCTGCTGGCCCAGATGGTTTTCACGGTACGTTTTATCGCTCATGTTGGTCAGTTATACATTCTGATGTGGAAAAAGCAGTACAGGAGTTCTTCCTTGGTATTCCACAACCTTCGATTATGGCAAGCGCAGTGATTACTCTGATCCCCAAAACAACCTCGCCACAGTCGTTCGGTGATTTCCGTCCAATCTGCTTGACAAATTTCCTCAGTAAGGTATGTACTCGTATATTGCGACGCGTTTGGGTCTACTTCTCCCTAAGCTGATTTCTCCGGAGCAAACAGGCTTTCTTCCAGGGTATGATATCTCCACCCAAGTCTTACTAGCCAGAGAAATGATTCATATGTTGGATAATGGTTCATCACACTTATGTTTAAAATTGGATATGATGAAAGCTTTTGATCGAGTCAGTTGGGATTATTTGGAGAGACTATTGCTGCGTTTCGGTTTTTCAGGTTTTTTCACTAGGTTGATCCTTAACCATCTCCGTGCTACAACATTGTCTGTTTTGATCAATGGCGAGCCATCTCCATCTTTCCGCCCATATCGAGGGGTCAAACAGGGGGATCCTTTATCTCCTTTGCTTTTCATTCTGTCTTCTGAGGGATTCAGCCGAGGCTTATCGTCATTAGTGTCAGCAGGCAATATTCAATCATTCGGCCTTGGGCGTATCCCCTTTGCCATCTCTCATTTAGCATATGCTGACGATCTCCTTGTTTTCCTACAAGGTACACAACGTAATATCCGACGTTTTAAAAAGTTCTTAACGGAGTATGAAACAGCTTCTGGACAAAAGGTCAATTTCCACAAAAGTAGTATGATTCCATCGGGGAACCTTTCTGTGCGACGAGTTCGAGACTTACAAGAGATCCTTGGGATGCGGCTTTCGGCACTACCTTTCCGTTATTTGGGCTCTTATCTTCACAAGGGTATCAACCGCTCTCGCTACTGTGCTACTATGTTACAGCATTTCGATGAAAAGTTACAGGGGTGGCATTCTAAACTTTTATCTTCGGCGGGCCGATTAGTCTTATTGCGTTCGTGTTTCTGCTTGCTGCTTCCACTGCATGTTATGGCAGCAGGGGGGCTACCAAAGTCAGTCATTAAGATGATTCAAAGGAAAATGGCTACTTTTTATTGGGGGAATCGCCACCATTGGGTTGCATGGTCTAATATTACATTACCTACGGAGGAGGGTGGATTGGGACTTCGAGATCTTCATTCATTACAGCAAGCATATCATTGTAGAATCTGGTGGCTATATCATAAACAAGATACGCTATGGAGCCGGTATATGCACGCCAAATATGGAAGGAGGGGAGACTTCCGGCCACGGTTGCCGGATTCGCCAGTTTGGAAGCTTATTTGTCGCATCCATCATGTTTGTGTAATGCATACAACAGGGACGGATAATTTTCTCACTTGGCAGCCCTCGCCATCAGGGGAATTTGCACTCAAATCTGCTTACAATATATGTCGCCTAGCAAGGCCCACATTGATCTCGGCAAAATTCATTTGGTTCAAACACCATTCACCTTCCATCAGATTATTCCTATGGCGTTTGTTTCATGCGGCTTTACCTTTTGAAAACTTTATAGGATCTTATTTGACTGCACGTCCTACGCAGTGCCCATTTTGTAAACAACATTCTTCTACAGTTGATCATGTATTCTTGTATTGTTCGACAATCCAGTCCCTGTGGAGGTTCTTTGCAACGGAATTGCAGGGCGTGCCTCCATCTACGTTATCTCTACGGCAATTGTTATTAGCTTGGTGGTATCGCTCATCTTCTTCTTCAATTGAGGGGGTGCTCAAGATCGTGGTCCCTGGTATCATAGTCTATAATATATGGCGCTGCTATGCCACTATGGTCTATGGTGAACAGACAACTTTTTCTATATCTGCACTTCGAAATACGATCCACTTTGAGCTTCATATGTGGGTGCTTTCCATCCAGGGTTACTAAAATAGCAGCCACCCCCATGATGCCGCTGTCATGGCTTCCAATGCCTCGCCCACCGCGTCTACAAGTGATCAAATGGCTTACTCCCCCATCAGGCAGATTTAAACTTAATGTAGATGCCGCAGTTGGACGGTATCATGCGGCAGGAGGTATCATTTTACGTGATTCAAATGGCGCATGTGTGCGTGCTGTAACATTTCGCCTCCCACATTGTACACCGTTGCAGGCGGAAATTCAGGCAGCGCTGTTTGGCTTGCTATACTTTTTGCCATTATATAGGTCCCTGATTATAGAGACTGACTGTGCACAACTATTTCAACGGCTGCGCCAACAGCAACCCGTGTTTGGCAATTTTCATCTCAAATTCCTACAGCTATTGATCACTCGTCATAATTTGGCAATTCAGCACGTATTCAGAGAGGCAAATATGCCAGCGCATTATTTGGCACAACATGCGATGCTTTCGCCATCCACTTCTTTCTTTACGCAGTCAAGCCTGCCATCAATGATTCGTGCTGCAGCCTTGTTAGACCTCACGTCAACTGCTATGCGTAGGCAGGCAACATAAAGTCTTCCATATGGATTGGCACACTTACAGTTTTTCTGCCTGTGCTCGTTGGGGCGCAGGCAGGCAAGGTATGTTGGCTGTCCTTTTTCTTATATTTCTTATATGCATACGCCATGCCTACACAGACATTGCTTTTCTATGTTCATGGTTTATGTTTGGCGAGGGCACTCGAACTGGTTCTTTATATGCTTTGGACGGTACTCACATGGATGTCTGGATTCATTGGCAACGGTGTACTGTTGCTGCCTGTGCTTGTCTCGAGGCAGGCAGCCTTGGTGGGTTTCATATTTTTCTGCTTATTTTCTTGGGCTGGTTTGGCGATGCATATGTGATATACTTTGATTTGGCTGCTGCATGTATTTTTCTGTGCTGGCAATCATGGATGCTTGATATCTTCGGGAGTTTCAATCGGCCTGTATACTCATCTCACGCAATTCCCTATGCTTTCATGGGCACGCACTTGGCGAGTGGACATTGGCGTTGGCTAGCTCCTTATGTCTTCCACTGGGATTGGCGTTTTCTGACACATCCTGCCTGTTTCCTAAGGGATTCAGGCAGGTTCGGTATGTCTACTCATCTATTACTATGTATTTTATATTTTTCCCCACTGTATCATAACTTCGGTTTGGCGCCTGCTCTTTCATGTCTTGGAATATACCTGCCGCCGCCAACTGAGGCTTTATCCTCTTTGGAGAACCCCACGCATCGACAAAGGCAACATTTGGTCTGACCCTCTGGATCTACGGAGACACCATGGTGGACTCATACTTCAGCATTCTGTCAATATTTACGACAACTAGAAGCATATCAATATTTGTACACAGATTATCATTTTATACATTTCGATGATGGTCATATAAATATGTACGCTTTTTCCTTCGCTAGGGTTTTCTCCACAAGGGTGGTTTTTCCTAGCAAGGTTTTAATGCGGCATATCGTATATGACTGGAGATATGTCATTCTTAGTTCGTTATTTCATTTGTTCGTTTACTCTAAACTGCTGTAATATGGTTTTCCTCCGCCATAAGTGAGGCTTTCATTTTAATCAAATAAAATTTTTATTAAAAAAATGTGTGTATATATATACAATATATATATATATATGTGTGTGTATATATGTGCATTTTTTTAGCAGTAAAAGAGATATTTTATTATGCCTCACTTATGGCAGAGGAAAACCATATTACAAAAATTGAGCAAATGTATAATAATAGTACAATGAGCAAATAATGTCTAATCTCCAATCATATATGATATGCCGCATTAAAACCTTGCCAAGTAAAACCACCCTTGTGGATAAAACCTTGGCGAAGGAAAAAGCGTATATATTTATATGAAAGGAGTGAATTTTTGAATAGAACATGCGTGTATGTGTGATGCTTGCTGAAAGCCGCAGCTGAATGTTGGGTATGGCGGGTTGATTCATCTTGATGGGATATCTCCGCCAGCATTGTTGCATCAATAAGGCCATGCATAGAAACAGAAGCCAGTTAGTACACATAGTTAAATGGTGTGGTGCATTAGGTGGACAAGCACGTGAGCTGTAGCACAAGGAAGAGTTTAACACATTACCCATGTTACCCATATCAAGGGATATGGGTAACTGGAAATTTGCAAATGAGAAGTGTAAATCAGTGGAAAGAGACAGCATAATGCAGAAGACAAAGCGTACCCATGTTGCCCATATCTTGCGATATGGGCAACTAATGCTAATGTTATCCATGTTCATTTCGAAGATGTGGTGTGCTCTCCGTCAAGTAGCAAGCCCGAACCATTGATGGCAAAGATGTTACCGTGGGAAAAACAGTAAGTTGTTGCTGCCATTGACCATATTGAGCTAGATAATGCGCAGGCTGATTTGCTTCGCGAGGAGTGTATGTGACTTCAGCCATTGATGACCTTAGTAACTCTCGGAACATTGTCGCAGGACCATCGTTATTGTGTTGTACTGCTGAAACTACCCCATATGCATCGACTTCCACATCAATGGACCCCCATCGGGTTGCAAAATATAAGTAGCCTAGATATGCTGCTTGAAATTCTGCTGCAGCAGGTGTCGATAGTGGTAAATGAAAAGAAATCGCCCTAATGAATGTACCAGAACTGTCTTGTAAAATTGCTCCAGCAGCTGCAGAAAATCGCCCATGGGCTGCATCTGTGTTTAATTTCAACCTGCCCGGTGGAGGATGGATCCATCTGACGATGATGCAACGAGAAGGACGGAGCTTTGTGATAAACCAAGATTAATTAAGGACTGGTCTGAGATTGCAAACTTCTTCCCACTTTGTGCAGATGCCCAGTCATACAAAGCACGTCGAATATTCTCTACCATTGTTGCCGTTCGCTATTTTTCATCACCATAGATTATTGATGTATATGATTTCCATATCTCCCATACTGTGATAGATGGAGCCACAATGCGAAATATGCCTTTAAGTGTCTTGCCTTTTGTTGAGATCCACCATTGCATTAAATTTTCTTGTATACCTCGAACATTAGTTGATGGACCATCCAAATGAGCCGCATACATTTTCCATATCCCAGTGATGTCCGGGCAATGTAAGAATATATGATTAACAGTTATTTGTGATTTTAGACAGAATGGACATTGCGTGGGGTGAATATACACAAACTTCTGCAAGTTTTCAGGGACAGGAATTGCACCTTTATACAGTCTCCATAGAAACAATCGGACTTGAGGAGGAATGTGCTTATGCCAAATGAATCTGTATGATATGCGGGAGTTTCTTGCAAGTCGAATCTGATCATACGCAGCTCGAATGGTACGATGTTCCTGGTCAAGATTCTCATGACAGAATGTGTGAATGCGACAAATACGCTTCCATACCGGAGAATCTGTGATACGTATGTCATAAGAATTACGATGAGCATATCGTGCATGTAGAAAGTTACTCCATAGAGAGTTGTTCTCTTGATATTGCCACCATATTCTGCAGGAGTACGCTCTTTGCATATCACTTAAAGATCTCAGTCCTAGTCCACCCTCAGATGTTGGCCCAAAGAG
>AP025057.1:27381920-27396076 GCA_036186865.1 Eustoma russellianum
GCTCGCTTCCTACTTTACAAACTCCAGTCTGCCCCCAATGGTTCGTGCTGCAGTCACTTTGGACCTCACATCAGCGTCCTTGCGTATGCGGTGATCACTACATCTTCTGAATGGATTGGCGCACTTTCTTATCCTCTGCCTGTGCTCATGTGGGTGCAGGCAGACTTGGTATGTTGTCTGTAATCTTTCATCTCTTCGTCATTGGTCTTCTCACTGCTTATGCACACATTATTTTCTTCTGCATGGATTACACTTTGCGAGGGCTTGCGGATTATCATTGTATACGGCGGATGTCACCTAACAAAGTCTTCCACATGGATTGGCTCACCTTTCACTCCCCTGCCTGTACTTCGCATAGTACAGGCAGACCGGGTATATGTTACATTCACTGGGTTGGTTTAATTTTCTTATACAATCTATACATGTTTCACGTATGCTTTTGTTTGCATGCTGCATGGACGGACACAATTATCTGGATGGCTGCTTGTTTCCACGAGGATGCTGTATGTACTGACAAAGGCAATTGGAAGCTTCTATGGCACCGTCATTATCTTCATCAAACAGTACAAATCATGTTGACGTGTACATTCTCATGTAGCGAGCTTTTCCACGTAATGGAGGCGCTTCCCACTTGGACGACAATACATACCAAATCAATGTATTCAATATTTTACACGCTTGATATCAATGACAGTCGTATAAATATGTACGCTTTTTCCTTCACCAAGGTTTTATCCACAAGGGTGGTTTTACTTGGCAAGGTTTTAATGCGGCATATCATATACGACTGGAGATATATCATCCTTAGCTTGTTAATTCATCTATTCACATATTCTGACACTTGTAATATGGTTTTCCTCCGCCAAAAGTGAGGGCTTTTCATAATAAAATTCTCTTTTCTAATATATATATATATATATATATATATATCTGTGTGTGTGTGTGTGTGTGTATACACACACACATATATATATATATGTGTATACACACACACACACACTATATATAATATATATAGTGGTGTGTGTATACACATAATATATGTATATATAAATATATATACACACACATATATATATAGTATATATATATATACATATATATACATACATATATATACATATATATATATATAAGTATGTGATTTATTGCATATGGTATAAGTTGTGGCTTTATGTGAAATTAATTTTGGAAATCGGTATTGATTTTGGGAGTAAAATGACCGAGGGACAACTGCGTATGTATATACATGTATATGCACATGTGTGGACATGGGCATATACATGTATGTTGATATACATGAATAGTAGTTATTTGGAAAATCGGTATAGAATTTGGTATTTGGACTTTGATATTTGATATTTGGTTGTTTGGTCCATTTGTATTTGGATTATTTGGTGGCATTTGGAAATTAGGTGTTATTTGGAGGGTATTTTGGTAATTTTGACAAAATTGATATTTTAGCCCATTTTGAAAATTTGGACTAACTTTGATACTTGGAAAATGGTTTTGGAAATTACAGTTGCATATTTTTTGGAAATTCACCCCTACACTTGAAATATATTGCTAAGCCGGGTTGGTTCCAAACAAACAGAGCGTTTGGGCGTAACTACCTAGAATGTTCAGAGAGCATGGACATATTGGTCACCATAGACGTAACTACCTAGAATGTTTAGGGAGTCTATGGCATATTGACTATTGGGGGGACCAATTCATAAGTATTACGGTATAAGCCATTTGTAGGAAAAGTGCTATAGCCATTGCATTGATTTGGACCGTTTAGCCGGGTTTTGGATATTTTGGAAATTTGGACTTTGGACCGGTAAGACGGATTTGGATATTCGGATTTGGACCAAGTTGTACTCATATTTGGATTTTGGACTTTGGACCTGCTAAATCGGATTTGGAAACTTTGGACATTTGGAAACTTTGGACTTTTGAAATTCGGGCATTTGACTTTTGACATTTTGGCATTGCGTATTTGGAAAATTGCATATCGATTTTGGATTTGGATTAACCATTAATTGGACTTTGTTGTGTACCTAATCGGACTGTGTTATGTACGTTATTGGACTTTGTTACGTACTTTGTTGGGTCTATTTGCTCTACTTGTTTTTGGATGTTAGGGGCAGAATTGTAAATCTACTTGCGAAGAGAAGCATGTTATTATTTTATGTTGTTATATATTTTTATCGCACTTGCTTCTCTGTGTATGATCCCGTGGTAAGTTTAGTGGAATTACTTGCTGAGCGACTTGTCGCTCAAACTACAGTTTAACATTTTTGCAGATAGACAGGTAATTGAGCTAGTAGACTTGAGGATGATCAAGAATGGAGGTTTTGGGATTGAGGATATTCCGATGAGACTCGTTGAGGATTTAGTAGAGATAGTTATTTTCGCTACTCGAGGTTTATATAATTTTGGAGATTTAGTATTTATCTACATTTGACCATTGTATTCGATTTAGATTTGTCTAGACATTGATATTTATAATGATGATTTTATCGAGGATTTTTTTAGTTTATAATGATTTCCGCTGACGTGTATACGTTTGTTTTTGACGTCTTGTATTCTCCTTAGCGAGACACGGCGAGTGAGTCATTTCGAATACTAGGGCTCGGAACGAGGTCGCTACAACTAAACTTACGGTGGATGATTTTTTTTTATGAAGACAATATGTATTTATTTCCGTTTGAATTTCAGGAAATCATCTTCAGGAAATTTAAAAGCTTATATACAACATTTATCAGGATGTGATTGAGACATTTGATCAAAATATAGATGACTTGAATCAAATTGATTAAAATGTGGATTTGAACAGTGATATCCTACACAATGGCACAATTTGCGGGATAGTTGATGAGATGAATCCAAGTGGTCAGACATTAGATCAGAGAGAAAATGAGCATCTACATAAATAAACAAACACATGAAGCAGAGTCTGAGTCTCTCCCACATTGTGCTCCAAGCAAATTGCTGTTTGAAAATCATCATGATGGACTGCATGAGTCAACTAAGCGACATTGGCCACTACGACTCTCCAGAAGTATTCAAAAACTACATATTAATCTCACTGATCTAGTAAGTAAGACATCTTATGAACCATTATTTGTCTGCACATCGTTGTCACGGAAGAATCAGTCAATTGTAAATCAATTATCTTGTGTATCTATTCTTAGCCGTGAACAGGAAACCTTAAATGATCCAAGATGGAAAGCTGCAAAGAATGAAGACACGGCCTCCTTGCAAAAGAACCAAACTCGATACTCTATTCATTGTCCAATAGGAGAAAGAATAGTTAGTTATCGATGTATCTAGTCTAAATATAAAGATGATGTTACAGTTAAATAGTTTAAAGCAAGATTGGTAGCACAAAGATATTCTTTAACTTATGGAATTGATTACACTGAAACATTGGTTCCTGTACCGAATATCAATACCGTCCGGTCTTGTTATCTTTAGTGCAAATTATGATTGGTCTTTGCAACAGTTTGACATGAAAAATGAATTTAACACGGTGAGCTTATTGAAGAAATCTATATGGATCTTCCACCATGATGCATGTGTTGAAAATTATGGGTCAATATGGTATCAACATGAAATATAACAGTTTGACAAATTCGTTCAAGAACACCATTGTTTTGTTACGGAAAAAAAATGAATGTGTGAGAAATATGTTTGGATAATTTTAAAAGTCATGATGTTAAGTGGTAAATACTTAAATATACATACATGGTGTTATATGTGATTAAAAGTTGAAAAAGTTGAAAAAGTTGACATCGATCTCTCAGGTTGTTGCACATCGATCGATCTATGTACATAGATCTCTCACATTGATTGATCCATGTTAGGTAGTGAAAGTTCAAGACCTTACGGTGAGACATCGATATCTAAACCTGAGACACAACGATCGATCGATGTACATCGAACCCTCACTTCAATCGATAGATGTAGGTCAGAGACAAATTCTGAAACTTACGGTGAGACATCGATCTCTGAAGCTGAGGCACTTCGATCGATCAATGTCTAGGGTTTTTAGAAATAATTTTCTAAAATGTGTTAAAATGGTTGTTCTCATTTGTATATGATTTATACACGTTTATTATGTGATTATTATGTGTTTTTTGGTGATATATAAATGTCTTGTGACTAACGTGCCTTGGAAGTTTCTACAACTTATCAAAAATGGCAAAATTGGTTTTGAGTTGTGTAGGAACATGATATGGAGGATATATATCAAGGACTTCTTCTCATCCTATTTGTCATGAAAAAGGTGATATCATGATTATTTCTCACCATCCGGATCATTTCTGGAGTTTTCACATACCAGGGGTATTTTGGTCATTTTACCCCCAAGGGTATTTTTGGTATTTTCACTCAAGGAATCTCTTGAGCATACTATTATCTTTATTCTGGAGTTGAGTTATATTCTCTTGAAGATTATATGGTGATTTTATCTTATTTCCCTCAAATGATGATATTGTTGACCATAGCGGGATATATGACGAATTGTGATGTCACATTTTATTTCTTTCTTGAAGACTCTCTTATATATGTTATTGGAGAATATTTATCATCATTTTTCAGAGAATATAAAGATGTTCAAGGTGTGCAAATGATCACAACATTCAAGAAGAAATATTGGGAATTTTAGTGTTACACGTCGACATAGTCTTGTCAATTATTATGTGGTGATTTCTTCTTCAAAAATATGAGTTGGTATACATATATATGGGTCAAAAATCATGTATTATCAGGTGATATTATTGGTGTACTCATTTTATAGCTTGATGACAAGTGGACCAATTAAAAAGGAGCTAGTTGGCAAAAATTGCCAACTTGGATTTTCCAATATAGCCAACAGCTACATGGCTGTTTTCATCAGATTTTTTGAGTCAAAAAGAAGCCTTCACATGCCCTATTCTTGTGCTTGGAGTTGAGGATATTTTGGTGGTATTATCCTCTCTTATTATCTTCAATTTACAAAGGATTATTAAGGCTATTTTTAATGAAAGTAAAGTAGTGGCCAACGGCTACTAAGGGGCTGTTTTGGAGTTGTTTTGAGTTTGAACTTGTCAGATGTCCACATGCCTATTATCTTGCCAAGAAGTTGAGGGGTTAGTGGAGTATTACCCTTGCTATTATCTTTACTTTTCAAGCAAAATTCCATGACATTTTTGGAGATAAATTTCGGCCAACAAGGTGTTGCCAAGGTGGACCAATTATGTTGTCTCATTTTGCCAAGTGTACAAGGTCAACCAATGATGTGAAGACACTTAGACTTGATGATGAAGATGGTGACACATGTGCATTCTTCTCTCCAAGGCTCAACTTCACACTATAAATAGGAGGCAATGGTGAAGAAAATGAAACACACTTGAAGCTCACTTGAAAGCATTTGTTGAATTGTCTAGCTATTATCTTCTTCTTGGTGTTCTTGTTTCATTCTTTGTAGCAAATGTGTTCTTGTTGTTTTGTTGAGCTACAACCTCTTGAGCTTCATTTTTAATATTGATTAGCCATTTCTATAAGGCTACATCAATATGTGGTACAGGTGTTGCAACTAAGTGTTGCTTAGAAGGTGATTATCCAAGTCTTGAATAGGGTTGGATATAACCCAAGGATCAAGCTTGGTTCTTGTTGTAAGGTGATTCATTTCATAGTGAAATCCAAGGAAAGGTGTTCCTTGGGACTGGAGTAGGTCACATTGACCGAATCAGAATAAATTATCCGCGTTCTTGTCTTGTTTCTGCATTTCTGCATTCTGCCCGTTTTTATTACAGTTTTCACACAATTTATCACGTTTTGAAAAAATAGCTAAACACTTTCAAAATTCGTGATTTTTGGTGCAGTTATACTTAATACTATTAGCTTTCGTTTGCAATAAGAATCACTTGATTTGACCAAGGGAAAGTTAGTCTTTCAGTATTTTCAAGATAACTGCTCCAATCTGGCTGCAATCTGACCAATTTTGAGAAACATTAAATTCTGTTTTATCAAGAAGTTTTTAAGGTCAGAGCCTTTTGGAAACATCATCTACACATCCTAAGGAGTGTTTTGATATAAAGATCAACCTTTTTGGTTGAGTATTCAAAGGGGATTTTTACAAAAGGTAGTAGTGTAATTTTCGCTAACCACTATTCACCCCCTCTAGTAGTGTTTATTACAGGTGCACGGTCCAGCAATTGGTATCAGAGCGAGGTCTACACCACTCAAATAAGCAAGATTCAACACCGAACAAACCACACAAAGCCAAGAAACAATTACTCTTGTAGCCTGCTAATCTCAGATTAAAGGTACATACAATGGCCATAGTTTCTCACAAAGGTGAGTTGGAAGGTATGTCCACTCAACGTCCTCCTCTTTTTGATGGCAATAATTTTGTTCATTGGAAACTAAGAATGAAGCTATTCTTAATGGCTATAGACATCGATTTATGGTCTATTGTTGAAGATGGGCCGTACATTCCAATGAAGATTGTACAAGTTAGTGGAGTCACACAAGAAGTAGAAAAATATAAAAGTGAATGGTCTTCTGAAGATAAAAGAAAATGTCTATGAATGCTAAAGCCATGCTTGCTTTTAAATGGACTTACGAATTCTGAAGCAGGATATGTATCAAATGGCACAAGTGCACATGGCATGTGGAAGTCATTAGAATTAAAGCATGAAGGTACTAGCGGTGTAAAAAATCAAAAATAAACATGCTTATGACTGAATTAGAATCTTTTAAAATGTTGCCGAACGAATCCATAACATCTATGGATTTGAGAATTAGTAACATTTTCAATGCTCTTGAAGCTTTAGGCAAATCATTCACGAACAATGAGAATGTGCAAAAGGTGCTACGAAGCCTTCCTGCTGAATGGGATCCTAAGGTCACGGTAATTGAAGAAGAAACGAATAAGATGGATGAATTAATCGGTTCACTTAGAGTATACGAGGTAAAACTAAACCAACAAAAGTCTGAATCGTCTAAGTCATCCGACAAGTCAATAGCTTTCAAAACAACTGAAACACATGCTAGTAATGATGATAGTCATAGTGATAATGAATTAGACGATGACTTGATATTGTGCTAGCAAGAAAACTTAGAAAGTTTTTCAAACGTCCTAATAGGAATAGACAACGTTTTCTTCTTCTTCTTCTCAATCTAAGAAAAATAACTCTAACAATAAATGGTATAATAAAGAGTTAAAATGCTACGAGTGTGGTCAAAAAAGAACTATTTCATATGATTGTCCAACAAATAATAATAACAACAACAACAATAACAAAAATAAACAAGCAAAAGACAAAGAGGCACAAAAGACAAAGGAGTCTAAGTCAAGGAAAGGGAAACGAGCAATGAAGGTGAGCACATGGAGCGACTCATCCGACTCAGAATCCGAAACTGAGGAAGCTCAAGTCTGCTTCGTATCCAACGAGGTAAGTTCTTCTTCTGATAGTGATTCTGAAAGTGACATGACATTTGATGAAATGTATGAAGAGTTTTTAAGAATGCATGCTCTGTAAGAGGCTCTATAAATAAAAGAAGAAACTAATTGAAGAAAATGACAAGTTGAAGACGTCCAACTTGGAATTTTCTGATCAATTAGAATCTTTTAAACAAGACTCTACTAATACTTTTGATTCTTTAAATATTAACATTGAATCACTTAGGAAAAATGAACAAAAGTTAAAAACTGAAAATAGTATGTTAAAGTCTAAGTTAGAAAGTTGTGAAAATGAGATAAGACAACTTAAATCTTCTAAACTAAACTTAGAAAAATGAATTTAGAACAATTTAAATCGGGTTCTAATATGTTAAATACACTAATATCATCACAAAAATATGAAAATGATAAAACCGGATTAGGATATAAAGAAGAAGATGACAAAGTAGGTAAAAAGACTAAGTTTGTATCTTCAACTACTAAACAACCTTGTAAAGATATAAAAACAACTTTGCCTGCTAAATCTTCTTCTACTCCTTCTTCTGTTTATTCTAAAGCAAAAATACAACCTGCACCCATAAAAGCACATATATATCAACGTACATCTAGGCAAAACTTTGCATCTAGACATCCTAGAAATTATGTCTATATATATACAACTAGAAATGATAAAATGCATTCAACTTATTATGAACCTAAGTAAAGACAACACTCATATAAGTCTTATAGAAATGCATATAAACATACATATAGAGCACCATATTAGAAACAAAGTCACATGCCTTATACATTATAAAATTCGGCCATCCTACAATGATTATCAACCATGGCGCAACATGTATAACAATGCATCTTCACTTATGTGGAATGATCATGTATATGCTAATCCTTCGTATTTTCCAAATTATAACAATGCTAAAAATGTGTCTAGAAGGTATATTCAAGTTTGGATACCTAAGGGATATCTAAACAAGAATGGTGCCCCTAAAATTCAAGGACCCAAATAAAGGGTATCTAAAACTTTGTCTCCATTGTAGGTAAACCGCAAGGAATGCAAGAAGGAGGCAAAGTCAAAGAATCTAAAAACCAAATGGTTTTTAGATAGTGGATGTTTGAGGCATATGACGGGGAACCCTAAACTATTTACCGAGTTAGAACATATCAAGAATGGAGGAAAGGTAACATTCGGTGACAACAACAAAGGACAAGTTGTTGGAAAAGAAACAATTGGGGACCCTAACACATTTCAAATACGAAATGTGTTGTTAGTGAGTAATCTTTCATATAATTTAAGTATTTATCAACTTATAGATTGTGGATATATTCTTTTCTTCACAATTCTTGTGATATAATAATGAAAAAGGAGAAATAGTACTAGAAGGAAATAGAGATGCTAACATCTATACTCTTACCTTAGATAACAAGTTAGATGCTAAGGTTAAGTGTCCAATATCACATGACTTAGATGTGAATTTATGGCATAGAAGATTAGGCCATATAGGAATTTCAACCATTAAGAAATTATCTAAGAAGAATTTAATTAGAGGAATGCCTAAGTTAGACTTAGATAATTTTCAAATATGTGAAACATTATTAAAGGAAAACACATTAAAGAAAAAAAAACCGAAAAATAGAGAGTGAGTACTAGTCATGTACTAGAATTGCTTCACTTAGACTTATTTGGTCCAAGTAGGACAAGAAGTCTAGGTGGACACTACTATGTGTGTGTCATAGTAGATGATTACTCACGCTACACATGGACATTGTTCTTAACACACAAAAACGATGATCCATTAGCAATCGAAACTCTTATCAAGAAACTTGAAAATATATGCGAAGAAAATGTAAAAAGAATTAGAAGTGATAGAGGTGGAGAATTTAAAAACAAAGATGTAATCAAATTTTGTGAACTACATGGAATCAAACATGAATTCTCACCACCTAGAACACCATAACTCAATGGAGTTGTTGAACGTAAAAATAGAACAATTCAAGAAGTCTCTAGAACAATGTTATGTGAAAATAATTACCAAAATATTTATGGGCTGAAGCTGTTGGCTGCGCCAATTCAAGAAGTTGCTAGAATAGTGTTATGTGAAAATAAATTACCAAAATATTTATGGGCTTTCTATTAGAAAGAAATTAAATAAAACACTTTATGAATTGTTAAACAATAGACAACCTAAAATAGATTATCTTAGAGTATTTGGATGTAAGTGTTTTGTGTTGAACACTAAGGATAATCTAGACAAGTTTGAACAAAAGTCTAGTGAATGCATATTTGTTGGTTATTCAACTAATTCAAGAGCATATAGGTGTTATAATCCTGCGTCTAGAAAAATAAACTCTCCCTGAACAAGATATGCATGAACCCTTAGATGAAATAAATGAAGAAACTTTGAAATTAGAAGATAATACAACTAATGATCCAATTACATACGATAATGTTCATACAAATGAAACATTTGAACAACATGAGGGTGAACCTAGTCAATCTAAGAATTGGTGGCATCCTAAAGAATTAATCATTGGGGATCCAAGTGTTGGGGTTAGAACACGTATAAACATAAGTCAACTTGAAGGACATAGCTTAGTCTCACACATAGAACCTAAGAATGTTAAGGAAGCCTTAGGTGACATATCATGGATAGATGCCATGCATGAGGAATTGACCAATTCACAAGGAACAACGTGTGGGACTTAGTACCTAAACCTGAAGACAAGTCTATAATAGGAACTAAATGGGTCTTTAGGAATAAAATGGATGAACAAGGAAACATCACACAGAATAAGGTTAGACTAGTCGCACAAGGTTATAATCAACAAGAAGGAATAGATTATGAAGAAACCTTTGCAC
Source organism: Eustoma russellianum (assembly GCA_036186865.1). Classification (NCBI taxonomy): domain Eukaryota; kingdom Viridiplantae; phylum Streptophyta; class Magnoliopsida; order Gentianales; family Gentianaceae; genus Eustoma; species Eustoma russellianum. The sequence goes on from AP025057.1 coordinate 27,392,213, forward strand.
CAGTTGCACGACTAGAAGCAATTAGATTGTTACTGTAGAGAAAAAGGAATTTGAGTGATTTTCAAATACATGATTTAAATGTGTACAAAAACGAGCATAAGATAAAACGTGCATAAGATATACATGTATGCATGATACATTGCTATTACTTGCCTTATTTAGCTTATATATAATGTTTCCGGACTAACGAGCCATGAAAGGTTAAAGCTTACATCATATGGCAAACATTTGTTTTGTTTATACTATTTTCAAGTGCCACCATTAATGAACTAAACTAGTTCATTAAGTGAAGTACTTAGTTTATTAAACTAAGTAGTTCATTAAAGGAATCCACATTTGGAAAAGGCACAAAGGCAACAAAGCTAAGGAAGGAAAGTTTTCTCCTCCTCCCCTCTTTAATGTGACACGCCATATACACATATATTACATATATTTTCAGATTTTTTGAAAAAGGCACATACACATGTATTCCAACGTACTACCGACACGTCATATATTTTACGTACATACGTTAACGTCACACCACTATACTTAACATATTTATGAGTATATTCAGGTCTTATATCATATGATATAAGATATGGTGTTGACAAATTAAATACGACACGATAAAAGGTTCTAAACCAAAAATTGACGTATCGGGCGAATACCAAAACTTCGCCAACGTGTCACGTACTTTACATAAATAGATGGTCAGCCCCTATACCTCAAAAATCATTATTATTTTTGTGGGTTACATGTAATATTCAGCCAAAAATACTTTCCATGTTGGCACACACAAATTACTCCACATTAAGGCCAAAATGTGAAGATTCCAAGTTTAATTTTGTCACATGTTAATGGTACCACTTTAGACCAGCCAAGTGCTGAGATTTAAAGTATATATTATATATTATGTATAACATAATATATAACATGTGCAAAAGTTGGAATTTAAATTAGAGAAAAATCGGGTAATCGATAAATATCGAAAATTCGGTTTTCTACGCACACAACACATGGAACGTTTTTGGTACATCATGTGACACGTATCTAGACACTTTTTACATATGTTATACATCTTAAAGTGTTCTAGAAAATTAAATTAAGGGCTGATTGGAATATAACATGTGTGTATTATTAAATGTGCACTATTTTACAAAGTTAGCAAAAATAAATTTCAGCACATAAACATACTCATTGAAACGCCCCTACAGCTGAGATGAGCTTATTTGGAGCCTTGTTGGCATATTGATTGGTCAAGGATCAATCATACAATGTTGGTGAATTAAAGAGAGAAGCTACAAATGGTAAGAATTCAAAATTTGTCTCTCTTATAACACATGCTGAAAAAATTTCAGCATGCTAACAAGGCTGGCCGATTTTGGCACATTAAATGGTATATTTCATCATCTCAAATTTTGTGATTGATTGGGAGAAGAAATGGAAGCAATTTGAAATTTTTAAATTAATAAAGTGTGATATTTTATATATCACACTTGCTGAAAATTTTTCAGCATGTGTGAACTTGTGGTGGCCGAATTTATGAGCAAAATTGTGTCCAAGTTCATTTCTCATGTGATAGGAATATTACCATCAATTGGTGATTCATTTCATAAAGAAAAATCAAAAAAAAATGATAATATTTTGAATTATCCCCAATGTCACATGCTGAAAATTCAGCATGGCAATGTCACATAATGGCCGATTTTTATCTTAGCAAGAAAGGAATTTTTGTCTTGCAATTTATGTGATAAATCTTATGACTTATGGAAATTATTTGTGATGATTTTGGCACATGTTTAAGTGTTATTCTCAGATTTTTCCAAGTCATCAATGATGACAACATTCATCCAATAAGAAGGTGCCAAGTAAGCGAATCCTAAATGATCATCCAATAAGAAGATGCCAAGTAAGCAAGCCTTGTCACAATGATGTCTTACATCCTCCCAAGGACTTAGAAGATAATTTTCAAGAGGGGGAGGCACCTACAAGGGGACGGCAACATGGCATTAAAAGGAAAGAAGAGAGCAAACAAAACAAGCACAAGTATTGCAAATCAAAGTGATCAAAAAGCCTAGCTCTTCTTCTACATTCTCTTTCTTTCTTTCTTCTTGTAAGCCTATTGTAGTCATATCTTTCAATCTTGAATAGGCTTGATATAGACCACCACATATTCCATATCTTTGTAAAAGATTGATCAAGGTGTGATCAATCTTCATTCTTGCGAGGTGGTGGTGTTCGTGCAAATTGTATTCACCATACAAGGTTTGTAAAGGGTTGGAGTTAGGTGTAACTCTATCAACCCTGTGGTAAGGTGTATTGTGTGTGTGTGATTAGTGTGAACCAAGGAAGGTGTTCCTTGAAGACTGGAGTAGGTTGTTTATAACCGAACCAGTATAAAAATCTTGGTGCAATTTACTTTCAGCATTTACTTTTCAGTTACTGCACAGTTTACGCTTCTTGTTCGCATTCGAAAAAATAGTAAACGATTTTCAAAAATCACAAAATTTCCAGAAATATACTCACACGTTCTAGGGTTAATTTGGCACAAGTTTCAACCTTTTGGATAAGTATAAGTCAATCAAACATCAAAAGTTCTGAGACTAGTGCAGTCTGATTTTCAGACTTGCAAAGGTTGAGACTTTGATTGTAGTTGACCTACTTCCCAAAAGAATTTTGCAAAACTGTTTCAACCAATTAAATATAGTATATAAGGAGTTAGTGGTCAAATTTTCAGAGCATTTGGACATACACACAAATAGGAATAAATTTTCAAAACCGTCTACCGTTTCTGGCAGATTCGAGCAATCTGTTACCAACGGTTTTTGAAGGGGTTAAAGGTTGAATTTTAATTTGAAATTTTTAGGGACCCTCATAACATCTGAGGCTAAGTTCTCTCAAAATTCAGAATTTTTGGAGACCTATAACCTGGTTTTAAAAACGTTTTAAAACTGGTCCTGAAAACAGAATCTGTTTTCAGAAGTTGAATTGTTTAGGTTAAACAAATTTTAAAAACCACACTTTCCGCACCACCTATTCAACCCCCCCTTCTAGTGGTGCCTTGCAGATCCTACAAGTGGTATCAGAGCAGGAACACTCACTTCAAAGAATCCAACGATTCAGTGAGATGGCAACCACAACCGTGCAAGAAGGAATGTCAACTGTAAGGTCTTCTTTTCGACGGTGAGTCTTTTATTCAATGGAAATTAAGAATGAAACTTTTTCTTATGGCTATTGATATTGATCTATGGTCCATCATAGAAGACGGTCCATTTGTTCCTACTAAGACGTCAATTATTGATGGTGTCACACTAGAGGTTACAAAAACGAAACATACACTAGTGATGACAAAAAGAAGTTGAGTATGAATGCTAAAGCCATGCAACTACTATTAAACGGCCTAAGTAAAAGTGAGGCTAGTTACGTGTCTAATTGTTCTAGTGCTCAAGAGATGTGGCATATTCTTGAAATGAAACATGAAGGGACTAGCCAAGTAAAGGAGTCCAAAATCAATATGCTTATGTCCACACTTGAGTCCTTTAAATTATTGCCAAATGAGTCTATTGTTGAGATGGATTTACGCTTGACTAACATTTACAATTCTCTTGAGTCTCTTGGCAAAGCCTTCACTATGCAGGAAAAGGTACAAAAGGTCTTGCGAAGCCTTCCATCCGAGTGGGATCCTAAAGTAACGGCCATAGAAGAAAGCAAAGAGACCAAATCGATTAAAATGGAAGAACTAATCGGATCACTTAAGGTATATGAAAACAAACTTGCTTTAAGACATTCTGAGTCCATTTCTAATAATGATAGGGCTATAGCATTTAAATCAAATGAATACGTCGTAGATGATAGTGACATAGATTCCGATGATGAGGACTT
>AP025057.1:27396086-27423586 GCA_036186865.1 Eustoma russellianum
CATCTAAGGATCATAAAAATAAAAATAAGGAAATAAAGTGCTATGAATGCGGCAAACTTGGACATCTATCATATGACTGCCCTAATAAAGAAAAACAAACAAACAAATACCCTGACAAGGATCGGAACAAGAATAGACTCGTCTCAGAACCTAAGCAAAGGAGAAGAGCATTCAAAGCCTCCACTTGGAGTGACACATCCGACTCTGAGACTGATGATACGGAAGAACACAAGGCACAAGTATGCTTTACATCTAAAGCATCAAATGAGGTATCTTCCGACTCTGATTCGATTCTGAATGTTCATATGATGATTTATTTAGTCAATATTTAGAATTGCATAAGTTTTCAAAGACTCTTGCAAAAGAAAAGAAGCGATTAATTGAAGACAAGAAATTGTTAGAATCTTCTAACAAAGATCTTGTGTCTCAATTAAACGATTCAAAAGAAGAGTCGTCATGCATTATAAATTCATTAAAATCTGAAATTTCATCATTGTCATCCGAGAACATTGAATTGAAATCCGAGATTTCAAACTTGAAATCAAGGAATGCGGATGTAGAGAAAAAGGTGAAACAATTTGACACGGGATCTAACATGCTGCATCGTATTATCTTATCACAAAAGCATGATAGTGACAACGGGGTTGGGATACGTTGATACTAATGAAGTATCCACCAAACAAACTAAGTTTGTTGTGTCTAAGAAAGTAGACACCCCAAAGCCTAAAATGGCGTCTAAGATGACGCAAAAATTGCCTATTTCCTCATCACGCCCCACTTCCTCTTCACGTCATGTGAAATACAACTTTGTACCACATAGATATGAAAAGAAAAGAGTAATACAACATTCATTCCATCCACGCACTACGCATACAAACACAAGGACATATCAAAAACGTCCTACATATAATGCGTATAAAGGAGTTCTTGGCCAAAGGCCAGATACAGTTGCACCAAAAGTTTATTATGTTGCGTTCTCATCATTTCTCACTCTTGGAAGACCTAGAAAGGTCACCCAAATGGGTACCAAAAGGGACATTTTCAAAGGGTTGAATAAATAACCCTTACGAACGCACATATATGAAATGCATGATTTTTTTCATCTTTACAGGCATCTTTTGATTTGCTTTCCAAAATAAAGGGGGAGAGAAAGCATGATTTAAGGGGGAGAGAGATACTGATTGCATAAATCAAGGGGGAGCGGATTCGAAATTTAAATTTCGAATTTTGAATTTATGCATAATTGAAGGGGGAGCGATAGGATTTAAATCATGTGCATAAGTTATTTTGAAAATCATCAAAAGGGGGAGATTGTAGAGAAAAAGGGGTTTGAGTGATTTTCAAATACATGATTTAAATGTGCACAAAAACGAGCATAAGATAAAACGTGCATAAGATATACATGTATGCATGATACATTGCTATTACTTGCCTTATTTAGCTTATATAATGTTGCCGGACTAACGAGCCATGAAGCGTTAAAGCTTACATCATATGGCAAACATTTGTTGTGTTTATACTATTTTCAGGTGCCACCATTAATGAACTAAACTAGTTCATTAAGTGAAGTACTTAGTTTATTAAACTAAGTAGTTCATTAAAGGAAGCCACATTTGGAAAAGGCACAAAGGCAACAAAGCTAAGGAAGGAAAGTTTTCTCCTCCTCCCCTTTAATGTGACACGCCATATAACTATATTACATATATTTTCAGATTTTTTGAAAAAGGCACATACACATGTATTCCAACGTACTACCGACACGTATATTTTACTACGTACGTTAACGTCACACCACTATACTTAACTCATATTTATGAGTATATTCAGGTCTTATATCATATGATATAAGATATGGTGATGACAAATTAAATACGACACGATAAAAGGTTCTAAACCAAAATTGTCGTATCGGGCGAATACCGAAACTTCGCCAACGTGTCACGTACTTGCCATAAATAAATGGCCAGCCCCTATACTCAAAATCATTAATTTTGTGGGTTACATGTAATATTCAGCCAAAAATACTTTCCATGTTGGCACACACAAATTACTCCACATTAAGGCCAAAATGTGAAGATTCCAAGTTTAATTTTGTCACATGTTAATGGTACCACTTTAGACCAGCCAAGTGCTGAGATTTAAAGTATATATTATATATATTATGTATAACATAATATATATAACATGTGCAAAAGTTGGAATTTAAATTAGAGAAAAATCGGGTAATCGATAAATATCGAAAATTCGGTTTTCTACGCACACAACACATGGAACGTTTTTGGTACATCATGTGACACGTATCTAGACACTTTTTACATATGTTATACATCTTAAAGTGTTCTAGAAAATTAAATTAAGGGCTGATTGGAATATAACATGTGTGTATTATTAAATGTGCACTATTTTACAAAGTTAGCAAAAATAAATTTCAGCACATCCACATACTCATTGAAACGCCCCTACAGCTGAGATGGAGCTTATTTGGAGCCTTGTTGGCATATTGATTGGTCAAGGATCAATCATACAATGTTGGTGAATTAAAGAGAGAAGCTACAAATGGTAAGAATTCAAAATTTGTCTCTCTTATAACACATGCTGAAAATTTCATCATGCTAACAAGGCGGCCGATTTTGCACATTAAATGGTATATTTCATCATCTCAAATTATGTGATTGATTGGAGAAGAAATGGAAGCAATTTGAAAATTTTTTAAATTAATAAAGTGTGATATTTATATATCACACATGCTGAAAATTTTTCAGCATGTGTAATGTGTGGCCGAATTTATGAGCAAAATTGTGTCCAAGTTCATTTCTCATGTGATAGGAATATTTACCATCAATTGGTGATTCATTTCATAAAGAAAAATCAAAGAAAAATGGTAATATTTTGAACTTTCTCATGTGTCACATGCTGAAAATTCAGCATGGCAATGTCACATAATGGCCGATTTTTATCTTAGCAAGAAGGAATTTTGTCTTGCAATTTATGTGATAAATCTTATGACTTATGGAAATTATTTGTGATGATTTTGGCACATGTTTAAGTGTTATTCTCAGATTTTTCCAAGTCATCAATGATGACAACATTCATCCAATAAGAAGGTGCCAAGTAAGCGAAGCCTAAATGATCATCCAATAAGAAGATGCCAAGTAAGCAAGACTTGTCACAATGATGTCTTACATCCTCCCAAGGACTTAGAAGATAATTTTCAAGAGGGGGAGGCACCTACAAGGGGACGGCTACATGGCATAAAAGGAAAGAAGAGAGCAAACAAAACAAGCACAAGTATTGCAAATCAAAGTGATCAAAAAGTCTAGCTCTTCTTCTTCTACATTCTCTTTCTTTCTTTTTTCTTGTAAGCCTATTGTTCATATCTTTCAATCTTGAATAGGCTTGATATAGACCACCACATATTCCATATCTTTGTAAAAGATTGATCAAGGTGTGATCAATCTTCATTCTTGCAAGGTGGTGGTGTTCGTGCAAATTGTATTCACCATACAAGGTTTGTAAAGGGTTGGAGTTAGGTGTAACTCTATCAACCCTGTGGTAAGGTGTATTGCGTGTGTGTGATTAGTGTGAACCAAGGAAGGTGTTCCTTGAAGACTGGAGTAGGTTGTTTATAACCGAACCAGTATAAAAATCTTGGTGCAATTTACTTTCAGCATTTACTTTTCGTTACTGCACAGTTTACGCTTCTTGTTCGCATTCGAAAAAATAGTAAACGATTTTCAAAAATCACAAAATTTCCAGAAATATACTCACACGTTCTAGGGTTAATTTGGCACATGTTTTCAACCCTTTGGGATAAGTATAAGTTGATCAAACATCCAAAAGTTCTGAGACTAGTGCAGTCTGATTTTCATACTTGCAAAGGTTGAGACTTTGATTGTAGTTGATCTACTTCCCTTCCCAAAGAATTTTGCCAAAACTGTTTCAATCAAATTAAATATAGTATATAAGGAGTTAGTGGTCAAATTTTCAGAGCATTTGGACATACACCACAAATAAGAATAAATTTTTCAAAACCGTCTACCGTTTCTGGCATATTCGATCAATCTGTTTACCAACGGTTTTTGAAGGTGTTAAAGTTGAATTGTAATTTTAAATTTTTAGAAGACCCTCATAACATATGAGGCTAAGTTCTCTCGAATTTCAGAATTTTTGGAGACCTCTAACCTGGTTTAAAAACATTTTAAAACTGGATCTGAAAACAAAATCTGTTTTCAGAAGTTGAATTGTTTAGGTTCAACAAATTTTAAAAACCACACTTTCCGCAGACCATCTATTCAATCCCCTCCCCCTTCTAGTGGTTCCTTGCAGATCCTACAGTTACTTGCGATTGTAAGTCTAAGCAACATTAAACTCTTCCAAATGGATGTCAAGAGTGCATTCTTGAATGGATACACCAAGAAGAGGTGTTTGTGAAACAACCCCTGGATTCAGAGATCCACAGAATCCTAACCATGTTTATATGGTTTGAAACAAGCCTCCAAGAGCTTGGTATGATAGATTGCAAACTTTCTTATTGTAAATAATTATCAAAGGGGAACTATAGACAAAACATTATTCCTAAGAAGAAAAGATAATGATTTATTAATAGTTCAAAATATACGTAGATGATATAATCTTTGGTTCAACCAACCCTACCTTCGTAAAAGACTTCGAAGAGTGTATGAAGTCAGAATTTGAAATGTCCAATGGTAGGAGAGTTGAATTATTTCTTAGGACTCAAATCAAACAAACCCCTTAGGGGATCCACATTAGCCAACTTAAGTATGTAATTGATATAATTAAGAAGTTTGGCTTTGAAGGAGTTGAAACCAACAACTACCCATATGAGTGTTAGCACCAAACTAGATAAGGATGAAAATGGTAAACCTTTTGATGACACACTATATAAGTCTATGATTGGCTCACTGTTATACTTAACCGCATCAAGACCTGACATCATGTTTAGTGTGTGTATGTGTGCTAGGTTTCAATCTTGTCATAAGGTATCTCATTGCAATGCAGTAAAAAAGATCTTTAGATATTTAATTAAACACATACCCCACTTAGGACTTTGGTATGATAGAAACGCTAAGCTGGAATTACATGCTTATAGTGATGTTGATTATGGTGGTTGCAAATTAGATAGAAAATCAACTAGCGGTACGTGTCAATTCATAGGAAGCAACTTGATCTCTTGGTTTTCTAAAAACCAGCTAGTGTAGCTCTTTCTACCACTGAAGTTCAGTATATTGCCTTAAGTTTATGCTCTACCTAAATACTTTGGCTTAAACAACAACTTAGTGATTTTGGCATTAAAATGAATAAGATTCCAATTTTCTGTGATAGCACAAGTGCAATCAATCTTTCTCGGAATCATGTGCTTCATTCTAAGGCCAAACACATGAGGTGCGATACCCACTTCTTTGAGAACATGTTCAAAATGAGGATATAGTTATAAACCATATAAGAACTGATCACCAAATAGCTGATATCTTCACCAAACCCTTAAATCAAGCCACTTTTGAAAATTACAAGCCAAGTTAGGTATGATGACTTACGATACCATTACATAGTTCTATCTTTGCATGATTTACAAAAATAAAAGGGGGAGATAAAATAAGAACATGATTTTTGTTGGTAAGTCATAAATTTATTGAATAATATGCTAAGTTTCAATTGGAGTTTCAATTGGTGTAAGTTAAGCATGGGTTAAGAGGCAGAGTATAATTTGAGGGGGAGCACATGAATACATACATGAGAGTTGAGAATTTGAAACCAATGTGAAAACAATTGGTAGTTTGTTGGAAATTAGTTTCTAAAACAATTGGTACAAAATTTGGGTGAAAACAAGTGATGGATTATGATAAACGATTGGTTATAATTTGTGACATTAAAATCATGTTAAGTTATTTGAAAATCATCCAAAAGGGGGATCAGATGTTGAGAAATATGTTTGGATAATTTTCAAAGTCATGGTTTAAGTGGTAAATACTTAAAAATATCATACATGGTGTTATATGTGATTAAAAGTTGAAAAAGTTAAAAAAGTTGACATCGATCTCTCAGATTGTTGCACATCGATCGATCTATGTACATAGATCTCTCACCTCGATCGATCCATGCAAGGTAGTGAAAGTTCAAGACCTTACGGTGAGACATCGATCTCTAAACCTGAGACACATTGATCGATCGATGTACATCGAACTCTCACTTCGATCAATCGATGTAGGTAAGAGACAAATTCTGAAACTTACGGTGAGACATCGATCTCTGAAGCTGAGGCACTTCGATCGATCGATGTCTAGGGTTTTTAGAAATAATTTTTTAAAATGTGTTTAAATGGTTGTTTTCATTTGTATATGATTTATACACGTTTATTATGTGATTATTATATTTTTTTGGTGATTATAAATGTCTTGTGACTAACGTGCCTTGGGAGTTTCTACAACTTACCAAAAAGGGCAAAATTGGTATTTTGAGTTGTGTAGGAACATGATATGGTGGATATATATCAAGGACTTATTCTCATCCTATTTGTCAGGAAAAAGGTGATATTATGATTATTTCTGACCATCCGGGTCATTTCTTGAGTTTTCACATACCAGGGGTATTTTGGTCATTTTACCCCCAAGGGTATTTTGGTATTTTCGCTCAAGGAATCTCTTGAGTATATTATTATCTTTATTCTGAAGTTGAGTTATTATTCTCTTGAAGATTATATGGTGATTTTGTCTTATTTCCCTCAAATGATGATATTGTTGACTATAGCGGGATATGTGACGAATTGTGATGTCACAATCTATTTCTTTCTTGAAGAATATCTTATATATGTTATTGGAGAATATTTATCATCATTTTTCAGAGAATATAAAGGTGTTCAAGGTGTGCAAATGATCACAACATTCAAGAAGAAATATCTGGAATTTTTGTGTTACACGTTGACATAATCTTGTCAATTATTATGTGGTGATTCCTTCTTCAAAAATCTGAGTTGATATACATATATATGGGTCAAAAATCGTGTATTATCAGGTGATATTATTGGTGTACTCATTTATAGCCTGGTGACAAGTGGACCAATCAAAAAGGAGCTAGTTTGCAAAAATTGCCAACTTGGATTTTTCAAATGTAGCCAACGGCTACATGGCTGTTTTCATCAGATTTTTTTGAGTCAAAAAGAAGCCTTCACATGACCTATTCTTGTGCTTGGATTTGAGGATATTTGGTTGTATTATCCTCTCTTATTATCTTCAATTTACAACGGATTATTAGGCTATTTTTAGTGAAAATTAAAGTAGCAGCCAACGGTTAATAAGGGGCTGTTTTGGAGCTGTTTTGAGTTTGAACTTGTCAAATGTCCACATGCCTATTATCTTGCCAAGAAGTTGAGGGGATAGTGGAGTATTATCCCTTGCTATTATCTTTACTTTTCAAGCAAAATTCCATGACATTTTTTGAGATAAATTTCGGCCAACAAGGTGTTGCCAAGATGGACTAATTATATTGTCTCATTTTGCCAAGTGTACAAGGCCAACCAATGATGTGAAGACACTTGGACTTGATGATGAAGATGGTGACACATGTACATTTTGTAGCGCCCTGCTCCCGAGCTCCACCCTCGGAAGCGGTGCACCCGCCGTATCTCACTCAGGAGAATACTAGGCGTCACATCCACCTGCTACACGTCAGTGCTGACATAGGAAAGTCTTTTCCTTTCCTTCTGCGGAAACGATCAGTCATGTGCAAATTTCGAAATCGAATATCTTTAAGAAAATAACGATGGAAAATCTAGGCTGACCGGGCCTTACAAATCAAGGTCAAATGTCTAAAATTAAAGAACATGAAACTGTTTCCAAAATAAAGCATGTGAATAAAATGTCTGTGTCACCCCAAATCATCATAAGAACTCCGTCTCCAACCTCGCTGCGTCATTCTCTATGAGTCACTCAGCCCATTCCACGGCGTCAGATCCATCCTCAATGAAAATGTAATCATACTCTGTCTCGGCTACATATGGAATAGTAGGTGTGAGTGATGGTAATCACCCAGTAGGTGCCTCTCAAAACAATACAAAACTTACATACCCAAAACGATATCTCCACGTAACCACATAGGACAGATAGCATGCAATCGGAAGGTAAGACACTCCACGTACTCAACATAAACTACATGATATGGCTTATACGGAAATAAACAATCCACACAAGATGCACGCGCAAGTACGTGATGCATGCTCACATAACGTGTCACACGCAACTAGAAACATGTCAGGCAATATGCTCCTAGGCCTATATGCAATGCATGCTCCCGGGACCTAATTCCAGCGTCATGGTCTCTAGCCACCACTTGCCGTTCTGGACACCCACGCCCTATAGACGCTGTGTATCGTACGGCACCCACGCCCTATAGACGCTGCGTATCTCATGACACCCACGCCCTATAGACGCTGCGTATTCGTATGACACCCACGCCCTATAGACGCTGCGTATCACATGACACCCACGCCCGACCGACGCTGTGTATCATCACGGCCCCCACGCCCTATAGGCACTACGCATCCTCCGAACACGCACACCCTCAGACAATGGGTACCTCATGCAATGCACGTGTCATGAATGCAAGGGAAAGGGGAAGAAAACAGTTGGACGTCATCCTCTGACGTCGATCGTTCGACGTGGTTCTGAGGCACGTCGAACCCTCAGCCATGGGACGTCGATCGATCGACGTGGTTCTGAGGCACATCGAACCCTCACCCTCTGGACGTCGATCGATCGATGTCCTTCTGAGGCACATCGATCTCTCACCCTCTGGACGTCGATCGATCGATGTCCATCTGAGGCACATCGATCTCTCACCCTCTGGACGTCGATCGATCGATGTCCCCGAATTTCAGAACCCCCCTTCTGAAATTTCTGCAATCCCTCCATCCAATCCCAAACAACCTTTCCCCCATCCCACATATCCATACTCGCATCAAGACCTTACAAACCCAAGTAACAACGAACCATACAACAACACGATCACGTTGAATCAAGAAACATATAACGGAATTATCCACGTTGCACATGATCCAAATAAAATCAACGACTAACGATAACTACAACGCATAAAAATACCCTTTTGCCTATGCAAGCCTTCATACCGTTTTGAGGGAAAGTCAATATGCACCTACCTTGATTCCTAGCACGAGTTGATCGATATACGAGATGATGATCCCGTTAGGGTTATGGTTTCCTCCTCCTAACCGTGGATCAAAGATCCTTCTTTTCTCTTCCTCTTGTTGTGGCCGAAATTGAGAGAGGGGAATGGGGAGAGGAGGCTGTCGAATTTGAGATAAAAGGGAAGAGGGATTAGGGTTAATGAGGATTAAAAGAGAGAGAGAGAGAGAGATTTAAGGGAGAGATAAGGGTGATGATTAAGGAAGAAAGATAAAATTTAGGAAATTTTAAATATTTTGTTATTATCTCGAACGTTTCTTTTTTTTCCTTTTTTTTTGGATATAACACATTCTTATCTCCAAGGCTCAACTTCACACTATAAATAGGAGGCAATGGTGAAGAAGATGAAACACACTTGAATCTCACTTGAAAGCATTTGTTGAATCGTCTAGCTATCATCTTCTTGTTGTTGTTCTTGTTTCATTCTTTGTAGCAAAGGTGTTCTTGTTGTTTCTGTTGAGCTACAAGCCTCTTGAGCTTCATTTGTAATATTGATTAGCCATTTCTATAAGGCTACATCAATAGGTGGTACAGGTGTTGCAACTAAGTGTTGCTTAGAAGGTGATTATCCAAGTCTTGAATAGGGTTGGTGTATAACCCAAGGATCAAGCTTGGTTCTTGTTGTAACGTGATTCATTTCATAGTGAAATCTAAGGAAAGGTGTTCCTTGGGACTGGAGTAGGTCACATTGGCCGAACCAGGATAAATTCTCGGTGTTCTTGTCTTGTTTCTTTAATTCTGCATTCTGCCCGTTTTTACTGCAGTTTTCATACAATTTCTCATGTTTTGAAAAAATAGCCAAACACTTTTAAAATTCGGGATTTTTGGTGGAATTATACTTCAGACTGTTAGCTTTCATTTGCAACAAGAATCACTTGATTTGAGCAAGGGAAAGTTAGTCTTTCAGTCTTTGCAAGATAACTGCTCCAATCTGGCTGCAATCTGACGAGTTTGTAGAAAACTTAAATTCTGTATTTAACAAGAATTGTTTAAGGTCAAGGACTTTTGGAAACATCATCTACACTCCTTGATATAAATATCATCCTTTTTGGTTGAGTATTCAAAGAGAAACATGTTTTTCAAAATCGGCAACATTCTGTCCAATTCTGTCCAGATTGACCATTTGAATCTTTTTATTTGTTTGAAGGGTCAAACGATCTTATTTTTTTCTGATTTTTGGATAGAGTCTTGTAAACGCATTGAAGTTACATTCTGGAAAGTTTCATAATTTTTTGGAGTTGTGTACAATTATTTTTGAATTTTTCAAAAACGGGTTTTGAATCTGAGGTGGTCTCAGGTTCTATTTTCAAAGGGGATTTTTACAAAGGGTAGTATTGTGATTTCCGTTAACCACTATTCAATCCCCCTCTAGTAGTGTTTATTGCAGGTGCACGGTCCAACATCTGTAACAAAGGGTTCTAGAAAATGATGTATTTCATTGAAAATTTGATATAGAATCAATAGAAAGAACAATAAGAACAACTCAAAATAGCCAAGACATGACGGGATGTCCCTGTCCTTAAAGCAATTTTGCCTATACTGTTGAGCAAGTTATACTTCTTAGCAAATGTTTCCCAGGATGTAACGGCTTACTTTCTTTCTATTGCTCTTAGAGAGAAAGTATTGAACTTGTTTATAGAAGTGAATGATAGTGGAGGACTGAAGAAGGTGAAGTGCTGCAAAAATTTTCACAAGTTCAAAAGACCCTTTTTATGAAGATTTTTTCCCTTTGGATTGGTTATGGACGTTCAATATGAAAGGAGATGTCATTTGGGGCAGAAGTTGCATCTTTTATGAACAGGCAGGACACTTCAAACTCCTTATGCAGGCGTTCGAAGTATTCTGGAAGCTTGCTGGATCACTTCGAATACCTACATCAGGAGCTTCATGTCACTTCGAACGCCTACATGAGGCGCTTCATGTCACTTCGAACGCCTACATTAGGCGCTTCATGTCACTTCGAATGCCTATACAAGGTGTTCGAAGTGTTCTGGAAACTTTCTTCAACATATAAAGCGCCTCATGTGTTTGGAATGCTCATATTTCCTTCAATTGTTCATAAAACACTTCAAACTTCACCCAATCTCCTATTAATAGGTCACATAACATTATACAAGGTTGGATCACAAGATTTAAAGTACTTTTACGTACTTTTCCAACAATCCTCCACATGATTCAAGATTTTATAGTCACAAACGAACAAACATAACCCAACCTTTCCACTATCAAACGATGATAATCACATAACGGAGCAGTGACAAACGTCTTGAACTGGCCAGTAGTACAATTTGTAATTATATAAACGAAAATAGGGTGACAACCGTCTTGAACCACATATTTCACTACTGTTTATATGAACACACAAATGACATGTCATTATCTAACTTATTACAAGTTCGCGGTGTGGTGCATTAAAGGCCCTGCAGCTAATCTCAGGATTCAAAAGCTTCTAGAGAGTTCTCCAGGCTCTCATAGGAAGTGGCCCCACTTCCACACTTATATAGGTAATATTTATCAAGTGTGTACTGCAACATACCACCATCTTTGATGGCTATGAATTGTCAATTAAGAGATTTACATCTCACCCTCAAACATGCAGTGGTACTATCCTCAAACATCAACATAGGAAGGGACTTGTATGATAGTACTTAACAGAACTCTTCTACAACGTGTTTTTGCCATATTGAACTCCGTTCGTAGGATCTCTACTAATAGTGAGTTGGGTTCCTGTCATAGAGAGTTCACATCAGACAGAATTAGTCTCATTTCTCTCGATGTTACTTTGGGTCTCTCTCATATACCTTGCACTGGTTATGTTTTACCCAGGGAAGCTCATGATAGTGCAAAATCTCATGAGAAATCCTTTCAGTGATTTCCTTCAACAAATCACTCAATCATAAAAGGATGATTTTTCAACAAGCAAATCACCAAACTTAAGATTATTTTCAACAAGTAAATCATTAAACTTAAAATAATTTTTCCGTCAAATAAATCATCAAACTTAGATGATTTACCACCAAGCAAATTATCAAAATTAGGATGATTTTTATCAAGCAAATCATCAAACTTGTTCCTACAAACTGATTCTTACAACCATGATCAATAGTATCATGAACAAATTTATCCAAGAGTCAATTTTATCAACAACAAATAGCCAAGCATAATGAACTCATCATAACATCATACCAATTAACTGCATTCAAATGCTTGCAACTATTCTTCGATCATCACAATTCATTATCATCATCAATTTTCAATATAAGCATGTGGTCGTGGCACTAAATCTCATACATCATTTCTTACAAATTGATTAAGTTCATCATGCATAGCATCAATCCAAGAAGAATCACTCAATGCATCAAACACATTTTTAGGTTCAATTTCGGATATCATGGCATGAAATTGATTTATTTCATCCGCATTTATTCTTCTACGTGGTCGCACACCGTGAGTGATATCGCCTATAATGGGATCATGTGGGTAATCTCTATGCCATCTTGGTTGATTATTTTCTACGTTCTCATGCATTTCTAAGTGCTCATGCATTTCTAGTGTATCATGCGTTTCTAGTGTATCATGCATGTCATCATCATTATTCAACACGGGTTTTAATTCAAAATCATTGCCATATACTTTATTGTTATCAATCTCACCAAATTCATTAAACTTCACATGAATTGATTCTAGAGTTTGCCTAGTGATGAGATCATAACATCTATATGCTTTTGAATTCACAGAATACCCAACAAAGATGCATTCAATTGATTTAGATTCAAACTTATCTAAATTATCTTTCGTATTTAAAACAAAGCATTTGCAACCAAACACACGAAAGTAATCAATTTTTATGCATGCGATCATTTAATATCTCATAAGGCGTTTTATTTATTTTCTTTCTAATAGACAACCGATTAACTATATAGCATGCACAATTTACGGCTTCCGCCCACAAAAATCTAGGCAATTTATTTTCACATAACATGGTTCTAGCGATCTCTTGTAGTGTCCTATTCTTTCTTTCTAATACTCCATTTAGTTGCGGAGTTCTAGGTGGTAAAAACTCGTGTTTGATTCCTTTTTCTTCGCAAAATGCAATCATGTCCTTGTTTTTAAATTCACCGCCTCTATCGCTTCTAATCTTTTTCACATTTAAACCATATTGATTTTCAAGTTGTTTTATTAGTTTTGCAATCTCAATGGCACTATCACCTTTTGTGCAAGAAACAAAGTCCAAGTATAACGAGAAA
The DNA here is from genome assembly GCA_036186865.1 of Eustoma russellianum. Classification (NCBI taxonomy): domain Eukaryota; kingdom Viridiplantae; phylum Streptophyta; class Magnoliopsida; order Gentianales; family Gentianaceae; genus Eustoma; species Eustoma russellianum. The sequence goes on from AP025057.1 coordinate 27,409,549, forward strand.
AATCATCAACAATGACACAAGCATAATGACGTCCACCAAGACTCGTAGTGTGACTAGGACCAAACAAATCCATGTGTAATAGTTCTAAAACTCTAGATGTGCTTATTTCATTTTTAGGTTTAAGTGACTCGCGTGTTTGTTTGCTTTTAATGCAAGATTCACACAACTGAAAGTTATCTAAATCATTTAGGCAATCCTCGTATTAGGTTCTTTCGTTGGAGTTTTTCAAGTGTAGAAATGCCAATGTGTCCTAAACGTCTATGCCACAAGTTAACGTTAGGTTCATTTGATATAAAACACTTAACCTTAGCGTCTAACATATCATCCATAGAAAGCATAAAAATGTTTCCTTCCCTTTTTCCTTTTAACACTACTTCTCCATTTTCATTTATTATATTGCAATAAAGATGAGTAAAACACACATCAAAACCGTTGTCAATAAATTATGAGATGCTAAGAAGATTATATGATAAGTTGATTACCAAAAAGACGTTGGAGATTTGAAGTGTGCTTGGGCTCCGATTGTACTTTTTCCGATGATTCTTCCTTCATCGTTGTCTCCAAAGGTCATGGATCCGCCTTTTGTGACCTTCTTCAATTTTGTGAACAAGCTCAGGTCACTCGTCATGTGCCTCGAGCAACCATTGTCAAGGAACCACTTGATTGATGTGCCTTTAATGTATGGGTTCGCTCGTTTGATGCTTTGGATACAAAGCATACTTGTGCAGTTTCCTCTTCTGTATCAGTCCCAGAATCAGATGTGTCACTCCAAGTGGAGGCTTTGAGAGCTCTTCTCCTTTGCTTAGGTTCTGAGACGAGTCTATTTTTGGTCCGATCCTTGTCAAGGTGTTTGTTTGTTTGCTTGTCCTTATTAGGGTAGTCATTTGATAGATTTCCAAGTTTACCGCATTCGTAGCATTTAGCATCCTTGTCATTTGTTTATTCTTATTTCTTTTAATGGAAGTAGCCTTAGGTTTGTTCTTAAATGACTTTCTCATGAATTTTCTCAAGCCTTTAGCCAATAGAATTAAGTCATCGTTGTCTGATTCAGAATCACTATCATCTACGTGATCAGAAGAATTAGAGACGTATTCATTTGATTTAAAGGCAATAGTCTTACCTTGTTTTAATGATGATTCTGATTTCCTTATAGTGAGTTTGTTCTCATATACCTTAAGTGATCCAATTAGTTCTTCTATTTTAATTGATTTGGTTTCTTTGCTCTCCTCTATAGCCGTCACTTTAGGGTCCCATTCGGATGGTAGGCTTTGTAATACCTTTTGGACCTTTTCCTACATAGAGAAGGCTTTGCCAAGAGACTCAAGAGGATTGTAAGTGTTAGTCAAGCGTAGATCCATATCAACAATAGACTCATTTGGAAATAATTTAAATGACTCAAGTGTGGACATAAGCATATTAATTTTGGACTCTTTCACTTGATTAGTCCCTTCGTGTTTCATCTCAAGAATTCTCCATATTTCTTGAGCACTAGAGCAATTTGACACATAGCTAGATTCACTTTTACTTAGCCCATTTAGAAGTAATTGCATGGCTCTAGCGTTCATACTCAGTCTCTTTTTATCATCACTAGTATACTCTTGTTTAGGTTTAACAACCTCTAGTGTGACTCCATCTACAGTGGATAATTTTGACGGAACAAATGGACCATCTTCTATAATGTACCATAGATCAATATCAATAGCCATAAGGAAAAGTTTCTTTCTTAACTTCCATTGAATAAAAGACTCACTGTCAAAGAGAGGAGGCCTTTGACTGGACATACCTTCTTGCTCGATTTTGAAGTTTGTGGTTGCCATCTCACTTAGATCGTTAGATCCTTTTGTTGTGAGTGTTCCTACTCCCTGATACCACTTGTAGGATCTGCAAGACACCACTAGAAGGGGGGTTGAATAGTGGGTGCGGAAAGTGTGGTTTTTAAAATTCTTTTAGACCAAAAACCCAACTTCTGAAAACAGTTTCTGTTTTCAGGACCAGTTTTGAAACGTTTTGAAAACTAGGTTACAGGTCTTCAATAATTTTAAAACTTGGAGAGATCTTAGTCTCAGATGTTCTGAGTATCTCCTAAAAATTTCAGATTAAAATTCAACCTTTAACCCCTTTAAAAATCGTTGGTGGTCAGATTGCGCAAATCTGTCAGAAACGGTAGTCTGATTTGAAAAATTAATTCCAATTAAACCGTGACTCCAAATGCTTTGAAAATTTAATTACTAACCCCTTATTAGGTTTATTTAATCGGTTTGAAACAGTTTTAAAAAATTCTTTTGGGAAGTTAGTCAAATACGTTCAAAGTCTCAACCTTTGCAAGCCTGAAAATCAGACTGTACTAGTCTCAGAACGTTTGACGTTTGGATGACTTATATTTGTCCAAAAGGGTTGAAACTTGTTCCAAATGAACCTTAAGACGTGTGGCTATGATTCCTGAAAGGTTTGTGATTTTTGAAGTTCGTTTACTATTTTTAAGAACGTGATAAAGATGATGGACTGTGCTGGAAACTGAAAGTAAGTGATGAAAAATAAAGAACACAAGGAATTTTATACTGGTTCGGTTAAATCAACCTACTCCAGTCTTCGAGGACACATTCCTCGGTTATCACTAATCATAAAACAACAAACATCATCTTACCACACAGGGTTGATGGAGTTACAGACCAACTCCAACTCTTTACAAACCATGTAAGTGATTACAACGATCACGAACACCACCACCTAGCGGATGCAAGATTGATCACACCTTGATCAATATTTTACAACAATATAGAATATATGGTGGTATAGATGAAGCCTATTCAAGATGTATGAATATGAATACAATAGGCTTTAAGAGAGAATAAAGAAAGAAGTGTAGTAGGAGAAGGAGATGAAAAAAGTTTTTAAGCTCTTTGATTTGCAAGACTTGTCTTGTATTTTGTTTGCTCTCCTTCTTCTCTTTTTATCAATATGTGTGCCGCCCCCTATGCCTTTTCTTTATCTTCAAAATTATCTCTTAAGTCCTTGGAAGAATATCTTGCATCATTGTGACATCCATTTGCTTACTTGGCAACTCCTCATTGGATGATCATTAAGCCTTTGCTTACTTGGCACTCATTGATTGGATGAAAGTTGTCATCATTTGATGACTAGCTAAATCTTAAAAATATCACTTAAAACATGCTCCAATTAGCCAAAAAAATGTTGCCATAAGTCTCATATTAAATTCCATAAAATTTGCAAGACAATTCATCACCATTATCATCCTTAAAATCGGCCAACTAGCTTTTTCCACATGCTGAAATTTTCAGCATGTGCACTATCCAAGATACATTCAAATTGTTGCCATGTTGGTATAGATTATTCCCTTGAAAATGAAAAATCAACTGTGCTTAATTCCAAGACAAATAATCGGCCATATTCATTCCAACACATGCTGAAATTTTCAAAATGTGTGATATTTCAAAATATCGTCACATTATTTCCATAATATTCTTAAAACATTGCCATTTTATCTTCCACTCAATCCATATAATTCAAAGAACTAAATATGACACAATTTAGCTCAAAAATTCGGCCAACTCAATGCACACATGCTGAAATTTTCAGCATGTGTTACAAATGTGACATAGTTTGAAATATTACCTTGTGTAGCTCCTTTCTTTATGTCACCAACCTTGTATACTTCATTCTTGGCCAATCAAGATGCCAACTAGGCTCCACATATGCTTCATCAAAGCTGTAGTAGGTGTGTGACAAGCTTGTACATGTGATGAATTTTATTTTTGCAAACTTTGTAAAATAGTGCACAATAATTATACACACATGGTATATTTCAATCAGCCCTTAATTCATTTTTCTAGAACACTTTAGAATTTATAGAGTATTTAAAAAGTGTCTAGATACATGTTATACGTCATGCCAAAAATGTTCCATGTGTCGTGTTCGTAGAAAACCGAATTTTCGACGTTTGTCGATTACCTAATTTTTCTCCGATTAAATTCTAACTTTTTGCACATGTTATATTTATTTTGTTACACATAATATACATAAATTAAACTTTAATATTCAGCTCTTATGGCTGATTAAAGTGGCGCCTACAGGTGACAAAAATGTTGAATTCGAAATCTCCACAATTTGGCCTTAATTGGGGGTGATTTGTGTGTGCCAACATGGAATGATTTCATGGATGAATATAGCATGTAAGCCATGAAATTTGGAAATTTTTGAAGTGTAGGGGCTGGACATCTATATATGGCAAGTACGTGACACGTTGGCGAAGTTTCGGTATTCACCCGATAGGACAATTTTTGGTTTAGAACCTTGTAACGTGTCGTAATAATTTTGTCATCACCATGACTTATATCATATGATATAAGACCTGAATATACTCATAAATATAAGGTAAGTATAGTGGTGTGACGTTGACGTACGTTCTTAAAATATGTAACGTGTCGGTAGTACGTTGGAATATATGTGTATGGTGCCTTTTAAAAAAAATCTGAATATATATATATGTTAAAAGGCGTGTATATAAACGGGAGGAGAAGACTTTCCATTCTTCAATTTGTTGCCTTTGTGCCTTCTCCAAATATATCATCATTTAATGAACTACTTAGTTCATTTAACTAAGTACTTCACTTAGTGAACTAGTTTAGTTCATTAATGGTGGCATCTGAAAATAGTTCAAACACAACAAATGTTTGCCATTTGATGTAAGCTTTAAAGCTTCATGGCTCGTTAGTGCGGCAAAATTATATATGAACTATATAAGGCAGGTTTTATGCAAAAACGTGTCAAGTCATAAAATGTGTTATGCATTTCTTTAGTACACGTTATTTAAATCATGTATTTTGTAATCACTCAAACCCCTTTTTCTCTACACAACACAGTGACCATTACTTTGGCGTTTAAACGATACATAAGTTATTTACATGCTGAACATTCACATGTTCTAATAACTTTACTTTTAAATGAAATTACTAAAAGGCTAAACCCTCATATTTCATCTCAATCTATATTAATCACAAAAAATACTTTTATTCATCATCATCAATTACTTCAATATTCATCATTGATTCAACACAAATTAATAGACAACTAGCTATGGTATAGATTAATTAAAAAAACTTCCAACAATGACCACAGACCAAACTCTCTATGTCACTTTGGAGTGAACTCCAACAATCTTCTTGTGAACCAAAATTCATAAGGAACTAGCACTTTTGATCTTTCAATCATACTATAGTTTCAACAGTTATTCATCAACCCTGTATTTAGTTTAGTCCTTTTTCCATGCTTCACTAAATTTACGACTAGCACTTTCTTAAACATGGTTTTCGAAAAGCTAACAACTAAAACTAACAACATTCATGATTTCTAGGTTTTTCCCCATAATGCGTTAGCTAGTTTTACCACAGAGAGCAAATGTCTAAGACTAGAAAACTTTATTCCATAAGTTTATTTTGATCATAAACAACTAGTCTCAGTCAACTTATTTTCAACAAGAAACTTTATTCATGAATGATGAAAGCAATCTATCTAATGTTTCCCTCTTAGATTTCTTATTCTTTACTATAGAATGCTTTTATTATACACAAGCGGCATGCTTCACATTTCAACTTCTAGACCGATTTCTCCTTTCATGAAACTCTAAGTTGAAATGCAAAACAAATTACACACATTAAAACATGTATTTAACACCATATTTAAATGAGATTAAACATGCGACTATTTCTTTACAAATCATACAAAACATATTTCTCATGTTCTTAGTATTTTCCTTCATTTTCTCAATAGATTAGAAAGACTCATGTTCCTGTCTCTCACCATGCATAACACATGAAACGATTTCACATAAACTAGATGCAAATCTATTAAGACTCATAAATCACATATGCAGCATAAAAAAACATTAAAACCCTTGTTTGATAGCAACTCATAAATCATTCCTACATGTGTAAGAATATCACACATATTGCCAACTCCAGCTTTTATAGACAAAATTAAATTTAAGTGCACCTACTGCTATCCAAACTCTTGGATTTCTAGTGCATCATTAAAGAAACTAAGTTACCTCTCTGCTGGTCGCAATAAACTTGATAGACATAATCTATCATTCTTTCTGAGGAACTAACAACAAGATTACCTCATAGAAGACCAATGTGATCTCCTTATCATCCATCATGTTGATACTCCAAGAAACTTCTCTTCATCTGTTACCAACGATCATGTTGGTAATTCTCTTGTTTCTTTGTACCTTTGAGCTTTCTTTGGTTGACACCAAATAAACTTTATTCTTATATCTCTTGCTTCCATGTGTATGCCGCTATCTCCACCTTGTAAGCCTTCATCTTCCATCATAATGTATGAGTTGCTTGTCAACGTCCTCCTATAGAGTTTCTTCAGTTGATGTCAAGCATAAAGACAACTGAATGACATCCACCCTCACAGGCCGAATGAAAATGAAATGATATCACATTCATCCCATTATGAAAATAATGATTTTCTAAGATATTTTCATCAATGATTCAACCCCCACACTTTTCATTGAAATGAGATTAAAGAATGACAAAGGAACAACAGAGACTTCTTTGTAAACCTTGTTTCTTTGTGTGGATCAAACTTGAACATATTAGAGTCTAAGAACTATTTGGGAACCATATCAACTAGGATATTGCTTTAAGAATGTTGGAAATTACGGGTCAATATGGTATCAAACATGGAATATAACAGTTTGACAAATTCATCCAAGAACACCATTGTTATGTTAGGGAACACAAAATGAATCTGTAACAAAGGGTTCTAGGAAATGATGTATTTCATTAAGAATTTGATATAGAATCAATAGAAAGAACAACAAGAAAAACAAATCAAAATAGTCGAGATGTGACGGAATGTCATTGTCCTTAAAGCAATTTTGCCTATACCGTTGAGCAAGGTATACTTCTTACCAAATGCTTCCCAGGATATAACGGCTTACTTTCTTTTGAGTGCTCTTAGAGAGAAAGTATTGAACTTGTTTATAGAAGTGAATGATAGTGTAGGATTGAAGATGGTGAAGTGCTGCAGAAATTTTCACCAGTTTGAAGAAGTTTTCCAAGTATATGTTGAAGATAGCAAAGCCTACTATTTATAGGCTTTGAGTTCACAAACTATAAGTTCAAAAGAACATTTTTCTGCAGATTTTTTCCCCTTGGATCCGTTATAGACGTTCAATACGAAAGGAGATGTCATTTGGTGTAGAAGTTGCATCTTTTATGAACAGACTGGATACTTCAGATGCCTTATGTAGGCGTTCGAAGTGGTCTGGAAGCTTGCTGGAACACTTCGAGCACCTACATCAGGAGCTTCATGTCACTTTGAACGCCTAAATGAGGTGCTTCATGTCACTTCGAACGCCTACATTAGGCGCTTCATGTCACTTCGAACGCCTACATTAGACGCTTCATGTCACTTCGAACGCCTATACAAGGTGTTCGAAATGTTCTAGAAACTTTCTTCAACATATAAAGCGCCTCATGTGTTTGGAATGCTCCTATTTCCTTCAATTGTTCATAAAACACTTCAAACTTCATCCAATCTCCTATCAATAGGTCACATAACATTATACAAGGGTTGAATCACAAGATTTAAAGTACTTTTAAGTACTTTTCCAACAGCATGGTGACAGAAGACAAGGATAAAAGATATACAAATTGAAAAAATCACTATGTGGATTAAAACAATCTCCTAGAGCATGGTTTGAACGACTCACCAAATCTATGACATCATTGGGTTATGAACAAAGCAATTCAGACATTGCTTCTAGAAATGCGGTATGGAAAGATTACTACACTCATTCCGTTTCTTGATGGCATGATTGTCACATGTAATGATCTATAAGAAATGAAAGCCAACAAACATGATTGTCATATGCGACGATCTATAAGAAATGAATACTTGTTGAAAGAATTTGAAAATTAAGGATTATGCCGCTTAAAATACTTTTTTAGAATTGAAGTGCCTTGATCAAATAAATGAATATTTTTATCTCGAACGAAGTATGCTTCAGATTTGCTTCAGGACTGGTATATCATCCTGTCAACCATCTGACATTCAAATTCGGGAGGGTCTGAAGTTATGTTTTCAGACATGCCAACCAGTGGCTAGGGGAGATACTAAAGACTTGTTGGAAGATTAATCTGCTTAGTTCACACACGAACAGGTGTTGTTTATGCACCGACTGTTGGTTTATGTGTAATCATGATGAACAATTTATGGATGCTGTCATACGTATCTTGAGGCATCTAAAATTTGCTCTTGGTAAAGAAATTTTACTCTACAAAAACACAAACATGAAAATCATTGATGTATACATAGATGCCGATTGGGCTGAATAAAATTGCGATAGGTAATCAATTCTGGATATTTTTTCTTTGTAGGTGAAAACGTAGTTACACAGAGAAGCAAGAAACAAAATATTGTGACAAGTTCTAGTGTATAAGCAAAATATGGAGGAATGACCTTAGGAGTTTGTGAAGCACTATAGTTGAAACTCCTCTTGCAATACCTTGGATACCTTCTAAATCAACCAATTTAGCTATACTATGACAACAAAGCAACGTACAATGTGGTTCATAATACGGTTTAGCATGATCGTATAAAGCACATCGAGATAGACATATTATTCATAAAAGGAAAGCTAGATGAGAAAACGGTTGAATTACCAAAGCGGCAATAAGAAGATCATTTAGCTGACATCCTTATAAAAAAAAATATCTAAACATGTTATCAAACTTTTTAGACAAATTAGACATGTTTTACATTTATGTATCGATTTGAGAGGGAGTATTAAGATTGTCAACTATGGCAACTAAACAAAGATATTATATGTGTTATGTTTGCAGACAGAGATAGCTATGTGCATATGTGGACTTTATTTATACTCTGTAGTCATACGTTGAAGACAAGAGACTTCATCAACTTAGTTTTTACGTTTTTTTAAGATATGACCTCACACATAAAAGAAACAAGATATTGTATTCGATTATTATCTCAAAAAAAAAAGATAGTTTGATTTCGTTATTATACCTCTAATCAATTGACTTGGCGTAATATATGATTGCGAATCTAGATATCTGTAAGATAAGAAGCTTGTTAAAAACAATGAGAACTAGTTTCCCCATACGTCGTTTGGTATCTCAGTCAGTAATCAAGTGTCTGAGATTAACTAACAATAACAATAAAACGTTTGAATATAGAGGAGTTGGAACCCTCGACATGGGGAGACGATTTATGAAAGGCTGATCTTAGATTGACTAAAAATATTTAGGCATAGATTAGAGTCTCCCTTCTTCGCAAGTCCTTAAGAATTTGGATCCTTAAAATTTATACCATACTTATCCATTTTAAAACATGGTCTACTTAGCTCTGGTGTTTCTTAGAGAATGTATCTTCCAGAGGTTGGCCAAGAGCCTCATTGCATCGAGAAATTTTATAACACTCCAAAAGTATAGTTATACCAATTAAATTTGTACATATGCGTGAATTTTGTTGTAATGATCAATCATATATCTTTTTTATTGGCATATAAATTTTTATAAGACATTAATCTATTGTGTCGTTAGTTACTTCTTACCTTACTTTTAATATTCATATTTCAAGACCTATCACGTTAGTTGGTAACTATTTAATTATTCTAATTTCAATCCTCCGTCGCACATCTATCAACTGAGATCATTGAGTTCTACTAAAGGTATTAATAGTTTTGACTTATCGTAACCCTATGTATGCCAATTTATACGGAAAAATTCATAAAATTGTAGTTTTAATCAGAAATTTCACAAATGGGGTACGTTTTGGAAAAATTCAAAAAAAAAGTACGGCGCCATTCCGAATGACATCTAAGATGTCCTAAGGCACAATTTAGAATGACGTCATAGATCGAGCCACCCTATGGCGCCATCCCGCTTTTGGTCTAAGGCCATTCTGAACAATGCCTTAGGTGTCTAAAGAGCCATTCAGAATGACGTCTTAGGCTAAAAGCAGTTCTGCAAAAGTGGTTTTACAACAATCACGTGCTATATAATCCATTAATAATAATATACCTAATTGTGATGATAACACATGAAAATTTTTAGCTTTGAATATTGTTTTACAATTTTTACGTAGTAAATATTAGCTTCAATATTAAAAACTGATGATCGAAAATGAGAATGGCCTTAGACATAGTATCCAAAAACACAAAACTCATCACAATAATGTGAACCAGCAAACCACTTTTGGAATCGATTATATATAATATATACAAAATACAAAAATAATTATAATGATTAGACAGTCTAATGATGCTCACCTCGATGTCCACCTGTATTGCAGGGGGAATTGCGCATAGTCTGATATGCGCGATTGGGAGATTTGGTAGGTCGTTGTCAACGTCTGGGAGCTTTGATAGGTTTCAGTGGCAAGGGTGTGACATAGACACTGTCTGTGACGGGACATGAGATGGATCTGTCTCATCATCCTGATGATGCGGTGGTGTCGCATCAAGCGACTCAAGTGATCCGAGCATGACCGCCTCATTCGTGTAAGTAGGCCTTAGATGGAATACATATATAAGACCATCTATGTTGTAACAGAACCTACAATATCATGCTAATATTAGTAAGTCATAATATGTATGAGAAATTATTCAGACAATAATGTTACGAACCTTTCATCCGTGTCGGATGCAACTTCCTCATCGAACGTATGTGTCCCTGTGCAACTAGCGTGCAAAAAGTGTCGCCACCTGAAGGCCCTGCATGTGTGTGTGTTGTATGCTAAGTCTGAGTGAACTCATACTGTTGCACGTAGATGTCAGTAGTCCGTTGCTTCATGGGATTAGCCAGTGGATGATCTACGTATACTCTGAACCCCTCATATCGAAGGCTATCAATATCGATATGAAGAGCCGTGGCATAATATGTTGACTACACTACTTGCACCACACGCCCTAGATGACCGCCTAACATTTAACATTAGCATCCAATATAGTTTAACATATTAAATAACACTATTTGAAATGTTAAAATAACAACAAATATACCATGTGACGTAAATTAGCTGATGAACCACGAAATCTTACACCGGCAATGGACTAAACACGATGATGACCAAATTCGAAAAGAGTGCAGAGTCCGTACCATAGCATTTGCTGTGGGTCATCAGTCATGTAACCAGTGTAGGGCTGCCTTTCCACTGTATTATTGTAGCGTCTATCCCACTGAGCAAGATGCTACTGGATCCAAGTCGTATAGTCTACCCATGTAATCCGTCTCTTATGGTGATGTAGCTCTATACTAATATTAACAGTAGAAGGCACTCCTTGTGCCAGACCATATTGCCTCATTACTCTATCAGGTAAATGCAGCTCAACGATCTCTAACAGAACAAGCGGCATCCAAATGCGCCATGACTCCGATCTCTCTTGACAAATACTCATTAGGGCCACAATGATCTCAGTGGTGTATATAGCTGCCTTATAAAATCATCCTCCGCCATGCTGTCTAGGATCACATATTGTATCAACAATGTGTCATGTTGAGAAATATGTTTGGATAATTTTCAAGGTCATGATTTTAAATGTTGAATACTTAAAAATATCACACATAATGTTATAAATGATAAAAAGGTGAATAAGTGAGGAAAAATGGCATCGATCTCTTAGGTTAGTGCACTTCGATCGATCGATGTACATCGAATGACAATTAGTAATATACCAATAGCACGGGCGATTTCTTGCTGCCGGAGTCTTGTATTGCACATGCCTCTTAAATACAACATCAAGTTGCTGTAACGGCCCGTATTCAGTAGTTGTAAGGGAAAGTAACCATCTAACAGGACATAGAAAATGTCTCACAATAATCAATTTTATAAACTTGAGAGTACTATTTAATAAGAACTTATAAACAACAACATGCTTATTTGGAGTTTAAGACACAACATCCCAAGTCTGATTCAATTCAAAAGCATGCATTTCTTCTTCCGTTGCATCTTTCCAACCAGGATGAATAATAGCTTCAGAGAGAGTTTTAGAGATAGACACTGAATCGAGTGTACTAAGAAACACGCAAGACTAATTAGACAGAGTGATTTTAAATCGTGTTTGAAAGAGGATTTTGTATACGCGTACGAGTACCTTTACCATGTGCAATCAGAAGATCGAGATCATTAGGAACTATAGAATCATAAATAATAGGAGCAGAAGGGAACTCATCTTAGAAGCCGTAGACGAAGAGGACGCATCAGCATCAGCATCAGCCGAAGCGGGAATGGAATAGGAGGGGAGATAAGCAGAGAAGTAATGATTTGGGATCCAATTTCGTCCAATAATGATGCATATATAGGGGCTGACATCTATATATGGTAAGTACGTGATACGTTAGCGAAGTTTCGGTTGACACTTTTTGGTTTAGAACCTTGTAACGTGTCGTAATAATTTTGTCATCACCTTGACTTATATCATGTGATATAAGACTTGAATATACTCATAAATATGAGGTAAGTATAGTGGTGTGACGTTGACGTACGTTTGTAATATATGTAACGTGTCGGTAGTACGTTGGAATATATGTGTGTTGTGCCTTTTTTTAAAAAAATATGAATATATATATATATATATATATATATATATATATATAACGTGTGATATAAAGAGGAGATGAGACTTTCCATTTCCATGTTTGTGCCATCATGCCTTCTCCAAATATATCTCCATCTAATGAACTACTTAGTTCATTTAACTATGTACTTCACTTAATAAACTAGTTTAGTTAATTAATAGTGGCACCTAAAAATAACTTTAATATTCAGCTCTAGTGGCTGATTAAAGTGGCGCCCCATGTGCTTAAAAGATGAATTTGAAATCTTCACAATTTGGCCTTAACTTGGGGTGATTTGTGTGTGCCAACATGGAATGATTTTATGGCTTAGTGTACCATCTAAGCCACGAAATTTGTGGCCATTTTTCAAGTGTAGGGGTTGAATAGTGGGTCCGGAAAATTTGGTTTGTAAAATGTTTTGACCCAAAAACCCAACTTCTGAAAATAATTTCTGTTTTCAGATCCTATTTTACAACATTTTAAAAACTATGTTACAGGGCTTCAAAAATTCTGAAATTTGTAGAGATTCTAATCTCAGATGTTGTGAGTATCTCCTAAAAATTTCAAATCAAAACTCAACCTCTAACCCCTTGAAAAATCGTTTGTGGTCAGATTGCGCAAATCTGCCAAAAACAGTAGTCGGATTTGAAAAATTTATTCCTATTAATCCATAACTCCAAATGGTCTGAACATTTAATGACAAACCCCTTACTATATGAATTTAAATGGGTTGAAACAGTTTTGAAAAATTCCTTTGGGAAGTATGTCAAATATGTTCAAGTTCTCAACCTTTGCAAGTCTGAAAATCAGATTGCACTAGTCTCAGAACTATTAACGTTTGAATGACTTATACTTGTCCAAATGAGTTGAAACTTGCGCCAAATGAAACTTAAGAGGTGTGGATATGTTTTTACAAAATGTTATAATTTTTGAATTTTTTTTTCTATTTTTAAGATTGCGACGAAATGGATGCAAAGTGCTGTAAACTGAAAGTATTGTGCAGTAAAGTACATAACACAAGGAATTTTATATTGGTTCGGTTAAATTAACCTACTCCAGTCTTCGAGGACATCTTCCTTGGTTATCACTAAACAAATAACACATTACCACAAGGATTTCTGGAGTTACATACCAACTCCAACCCTTTACAAACGATACAAGCAATCACACCTTTCACGAACACCACCACTGAACGAATGAAAGATTGATCACATCTTGATCAACCTTTACAACAATGAGCGTATATGGTGGTCTGAATAAAGCCTATACAATATGTTTGAATATAGATAAAATAGGCTTGAGAGAGAGAAAGGAGAAGAAAGAAATGTAGAAGAAGAGAGTAGAGAGTCTTTTTGCATTTTGGAGATTGTAAGACTTGTCTTGCATTTGTTTGATCTTCTTCTCCTTTTATTTGAAGTTGGTCGCCC
>AP025057.1:27426086-27473137 GCA_036186865.1 Eustoma russellianum
ACAATTTTTATCATACCAAATTCCTAAAGTGGGGGTGTGCTTAATGTATCGAAATATTCTTTTCACAGCATTATAATTAGACACTTTAGGTTGACTTTGAAAACGTGCACACATACAAACACTAAACATGATATCAGGCCTACTTGCGGTAAGATAAAGCAAAGAACCAATCATAGACCTATATAAAGCATTATCAAAGTCTTTTCCACTTTCATCTTTATCTAGTTTAGTGGTGACACTCATAGGGATGGGGGATGGTTTTAAGTTCTCAAAATTGAACTTTGTAATCATGTCATTCACATATTTAACTTGACTTATGTGTATACCTTTACTTGTTTATTTAATTTGCAAGGCAAGAAAGTAATTCAATTCACCAACCATAGACATTTCAAACTCGGATTTCATGCAAGTTTCAAATTCTTCAACAAGTTTATGAGATGTAGATCCAAAAATGATGTCATCTAAATAAATTTGAATGATTAGTAAATCCGATTTATCTTGTTTCAAGAATAAGGCGCCATCTATGGTGCCTCTTTTAAATCCATTTTCTAAAAGAAAAGTAGCAAACCGATCATACCAATCCCTAGGAGCTTGTTTTAAGCCATATATTGCCTTCTTTAATTTGTACACGTGATCAGGGTATTTCAAATCTTCAAAGCCGGGTGGTTGCTTCACATATACTTCTTCTTGTATAAAGCCATTTAAATATGCACTTTTTACGTCCATTTGATAGAGTTTAAAACCTTTCATGCAAGCAATGGCAAGTAATAGTCGTATAACTTCTAAACATGCTACGGGTGCAAATTTTTCGTCGTAGTATATTCCTTCTTCTTGATTATATCCTTGTGCTACAAGTCCCGCCTTGTTTATAACAACTTTACCTTCTTCATTCATTTTATTTCTAAACACCCACTTTGTGCCGATTATTGGCTTTTCTTGTGGTCGTGGCACTAAATCACATACATCATTTCTTACGAATTGATTTAATTCATCATGCATAGCATCAATCCAAGAAGAATCACTCAAAACATCAAAAACGTTTTTAGGTTCAATTTCGGATATCATAGCATGAAATTGGTTTATTTCATCCGGATTTATTCTTCTACATGGTCGAACACCATGAGTAATATCACCTATAATGAGATCATGTGGGTGATCCCTATGCCATATTGGTTAGTTATTCTCTAAGTTCTCATGCATTTCTAAGTGATCATGCATTTCTAGTGTGTTGGATTCATCAAGCACGACATCATCCCCTACATCATCTAACACAGGCTTTATTTCAAAATCATCGTCATATTCTTTATCTTTTTCAACCTCACCAAATTCATTAAACTTCACATGAATAGATTCTAAAATTTGTCTAGTGATGGGATCATAACATCTATATGCTTTAGAATTCACAGAATATCCAACAAAAATGCATTCAATTAATTTATATTCAAATTTATCTAAATTATCTTTTGTATTCAAAACAAAGCATTTGCAACCAAACACACGAAAGTAATCAATTTTAGGCATGTGATCATTTACTATCTCATAAGGAGTTTTATTTATTTTCTTTCTAATTGACAAACGATTAACTATATAGCATGCACAATTTACGGCTTCTGTCCACAGAAATCTAGGCAACTTATTTTCACACAACATGGTTCTAGCGATTTCTTGTAGTGTCCTATTCTTTCTTTCTACTATCTACTACTCCATTTAATTATGGTGTTCTAGGTGACGAAAACTCGTGTTTAATTCCTTTTTCTTTGCAAAAAGCAATCATGTCCTTGTTTTTAAATTCACCGCCTCTATCGCTTCTAATCTTTTTCACATTCAAACCATATTCATTTTCAAGTTGTTTTATTAGTTTTGCAATTTCAATGGCACTATCATCTTTATTTGCAAGAAATAAAGTCCAAGTATAGCGAGAAAAATCATCAACGATAACACATGCATAATGGCGTCCACCGAGACTCTTAGTACGACTAGAACTAAACAAATCAATATGTAGTAATTCTAAAACTCTAGACGTGCTAATTTCATTTTTGGGTTTAAGTGACTCGCGTGTTTGTTTGCCTTTAATGCAAGATTCACACAATTGAAAGTTGTCTAAATCAAGTTTAGGCAATCCTCGTATTAGGTTCTTTCGTTGAAGTTTTTCAAGTGTAGAAATGCCAATGTGTCCTAATCGTCTATGCCACAAATTAACGTTAGGTTCACTTGACATAAAGCACTTAAGCTTAGCGTCTGACATGTCATCCATAGAAAGCGTAAAAATATTTCCTTCCCTTTTTCCTTGTAATATTGTTTCTCTATTTTTATTTATTATGTTGCAATATGGATGAGTGAAACACACATCAAAACCGTTGTCAATGAATTGTGAGATGCTAAGTAGATTATAGGATAGATTACTTACCAGGAAGACGTTGGAGATTTGAAGAGTACATGGGCTTCCGATTGTACCTTTTCCAATGATTCATCCTTCATTGTTGTCTCCGAAGGTCACCGATCCACCTTTTGTAACCTTCTTCAACTTTGAGAATAAGCTCGGGCCACCCGTCATGTGTCTTGAGCAACCACTGTCAAGGAACCACTTGATAGATGTGCCTTTAGATGTATGGGTTCCTTGCAATGTACAACAACAATTTAGGTACCCTTTTATTTTGGGTCCTTACGGGTTAGTTATTCACCTCTTTGTAAAAGTACCTTTCGGTACCCATACTTGGGTGATCTTTCTCGGTCTAGCAAATGGTAAGAATGTGGATGAAGGAGCAACATAGTAGACATGGGGTGATAATATATTTGGCCTTTGGCCGAGTATTCCTTTATGCATGTTGTATGGTTGTCGTTGATATGCTCTTGTGTTTGTGTGCATAGTGCATGATCTAGATGCATAGAATTAATGTCGTGTATGTATTAATGGTTTCTTCTTATATCTATACGGCACATAATTATATCTTGTATGATAAGAAGAAGAAGCATGATGAGATGAAGGGAGAGGGGCCTAAGCGACTTCTTAGGCACCATATGTGTCTTAGGTGTTTCTATTTTCTTAGACAAAATGAATTTTCTCAATGTATCCTATTCCGGTTTTATCATTATCATACTTTTGTGATAAAATGATGCGATCTAACATGTTAGTTCCCGTGTCAAATTGTTTCATCATTTTCTCTAAATCCGTATTCCTTGATTTCAAGTTTGAAATCTCGGATTTCATTTCATTATTATGTATAGTTAATGATGAGATCTCTGATTTTAATGCAATGATGATGCATGACGACTCTTCTTTTGAATCGTTTAATTGAGAAACAAGATTTGTGTTAGAAGATTCTAACAACTTCTTGTCTTCAATCAATCGTTTCTTTTCTTTTGCGAGAGTCTTGGTGAATTTGTGCAATTCTAAATATTGACTAAAAAGATCATCATATGAAGGTTCAGAATCAGAGTCAGAATCAGAAGATACCTCGTTTGATGCTTTGGATACAAAGCATACTTGTGCTGTCTCTTCTTCTGTATCAGTCTCAGAGTCAGATGTGTCACTCCAAGTGGAGGCCTTGAGAGCTCTTCTCCTTTGTTTAGGTTCTGAGACAAGTCTAGTTTTGGTCCGATCCTTGTCAAGGTGTTTATTTGTTTGTTTGTCCTTGTTAGGGCAGTCATATGACAAATGTCCAAGTTTCCCGCATTCATAGCACTTTATGTCCTTGTCATTTGTTTTATTTTTATTTCTTTTAGTGGAAGTAGCCTTAGGTTTGTTTTTAAATGACTTTCTTATGAATTTTCTCAAACCTTTAGCCAATAGTATTAAATCATCATTGTCTGATTCGGAATCACTATCATCTACATGATCGGAAGAAGTAGAGACGTATTCATTTGATTTAAAAGCAATAGTCTTGCCTTGTTTTGATGTTGATTCCGATTTCCTTAATGTAAGTTTGTTTTCGTATACCTTTATCGATCCGATTAGTTACTCTATTTTTATTGATTTTGTTTCTTTACTCTCCTCTATTGCCGTGACTTTAGGGCCCCATTCGGATGGAAGGCTTCATAGTACCTTTTGGACCTTTTCCTGCGTAGATAAAGCTTTGCCAAGAGAATCAAGAGAATTATAGATGTTAGTCAATCGTAGATCTATATCAACAATAGACTCATTTGACAACAATTTGAAAGACTCAAGTGTGGACATAAGCATATTAATCTTGGACTCCTTTACTTGGCTAGTCCCTTCATGTTTCATTTCAAGAATTCTCCACATCTCTTGAGCACTAGACCTATTAGATACGTAACTAGATTCACTTTTATTTAGCCCGTTTAAAAGTAATTGCATGGCTCTAGCATTCATACTTAGTCTCTTTTTGTCATCACTAGTGTACTCTTGCTTTAGTTTTACAACCTCTAGTGTGACACCATCTACAGTAGATAATTTAGAGGGAACAAATGGACCGTCTTCTATAATAGACCATAGATCAATATCAATAGCCATAAGAAAAAGTTTCATTCTAAGTTTCCATTGAATAAAGGACTCACCATCAAAAAGAGGAGGTCTTTGACTCGACATACCTTCTTGTTCGGTTTTGAAGCTAGTGGTTGCCATCTCACTTAAATCATTGGATCTTTTTGTTGTGAGTGTGCATGTGCTCTGATACCACTTGTAGGACCTGTAAGGCACCGCTAGAAGGGGGTGGAAGTTGAATAGTGGGTGCGGAAAATTTGGTTTTTAAAATGTTTTGACCCGAAAACCCAACTTCTGAAAACAATTTTTATTTTCAGATCCAGTTTTGCAACGTTTGAAAAATTAGGTTACAAGCCTTCAAAAATTCTAACATTTGGAGAGATTCTAATCTCACATGTTATGAGTATCTCCTAAATATTTCAAATCAAAACTCAACCTCTAACCCCTTGAAAATTGTTTTGTGGTCAGATTGCACAAATCTGCCAAAAACAGTAGTCTGATTTTAAAAATTTATTCCGATTAATCCGTAACTCCAACTAGTCTGAACATTTAATTACAAATCCCTCACTATATGCATTTAAATAGGTTGAAACAGTTTTGAAAAATTCCTTTGGGAAGTATGTCAAATACGTTCAAGTTCTCAACCTTTGCAAGTCTGAAAATCAGATTGCACTAGTCTCAGAAATTTTAATGTTTGAATGACTTATACTTGTCCAAAAGAGTTGAAACTTGCGCCAAATGAAACTTAAGAGGTGTGGCTATGTTTCAGCAAAATTTTACAATTTTTGAAATTCGTTTGCTATTTTTAAGATTGCGGCGAAATGGATACAAAGTGCTGGAAACTGAAAGTATTGCGCAGTAAAGTAAAGAACACATGGAATTTTATACTGGTTCGGTTAAATCAACCTACTCCAGTCTTCGAGGACACCTTGCTCGGTTATCACTAAAAAAATAACACCTTACCACAAGGGTTTTTGGAGTTACACACCAACTCCAACCCTTTACAAACGATACAAGCAATCACACCTTTCACAAACACCACCGCCGAACGAATGTAGCATTGATCACACCTTGATCAATATTTACAACAATGAGTGTGTATGGTGGTCTGAATAAAGCCTATACAATATGTTTGAATATAGATACAATAGTCTTGAGAGAGAGAAGGAGAAGAAAGAATTGTAGAAGAATAGAGTAGAGAATCTTTTTGCATTTTGAGATTGTAAGACTTGTCTTGCATTTGTTTGCTCTTCTTCTCCTTTTATTTGAAGTTGGCCGCCCCCTTTAGGGATTCATCCCATCTTGAAAATTCTCTTTTAAGTCCTTGGAAGAATGCATTGCATAGATGTGACATCAACTTGCTTACTTGGCACAACTTGATTGGATTATTGTCTTGGTCTTGCTTACTTGGCACTCCTTGATTGGATGAGATTTGTAAAAATCTGAGAATATCATCTAAAACATGTGCCAAAATAATAGTAAAAACATTTCTAAATAGAATTCAATCAATCTCTACTAATTTGGGAATCAAATTGGTCATCATAAAGACCATAAAATCGCCACTCACATAGTCTCACATGCTGAACATGTGCTAAATCATCTCAAGACTTTGAAATGTTGCCATATTACTACACATCAATCCCTTGAATATTGAGAAGAAAATTTATCACAATTAAGAGACAAAAATTCAGCCACATCAATTCACACATGCTGAATTTTCAGCATGTGTGACATTTGTAACAAAGTTTGAAATGTTACCTTATGTAGTTTCCTCCATTATGTCACTAACCTCGTGTGGCTTATTCTCCACCAATTAAGATACCAACTAAGCTCAACATAAATTCCACCAAGGCTGAATTAGGCGTGTGAAGTAGGATTGACCATGTGCTGAATTTTATTTTTGTAAGCTTTGTAAAATAGTGCACAATAATTATACACATATGGTATATTCCAATCAGCCCTAATTTAAATATTATAGAACACTTTAGTATGTATTGAATATGTAAAAAGTGTCTAGATACATGTTACATGTCATGCCAAAAATGTTCCATGTGTCGTGTTCGTAGAAAACCGAACTTTTGACTTTTGTCGATTATGCGATTTTTCACCGATTATATTTCAACTTTTTGCACATGTTATATATATTATGTTACACAAAATATACATAAAATAACTTTAATATTCATCTCTAGTGGCTGATTAAAGTGGCACCCCCATGTGCTTAAAAGATGAATTTGGAATCTTTACAATTTGGTCTTAATTGGGGGTGATTTGTGTGTGCCAACATGGAATGATATTATGGATGAGTGTACCATGTAAGCCACGAAACTTGGGGCCATTTGTGAAGTGTACGGGCAAGCCATCTATATATGGCAAGTACGTGACATGTTGGTGAAGTTTCGGTTGTCACCCGATACGACAATTTTTGGTTTAGAACCTTGTAACATGTCGTAATAATTTTGTCATCACCGTGACTTATAGCATTTGATGTAAGACCTGAATATACTCATAAATATGAGGTATAGTGGTGTGACGTTAACATACGTGCGTAATATATATAACGTGTCGGTAGTACGTTAGAATATATATGTATTATGCCTTTTTTAAAAAAATCTAAATATATATATATATATATAACATATGATATAAAGAGGAGGGGAGACTTTCCATTTCCATGTTTGTTGCCATCATGCCTTCTCCAAATATATCGCCATTTAATGAACTACTTAGTTCATTTAACTAAGTTTTTCACTTAATGAACTAGTTTAG
Source organism: Eustoma russellianum (assembly GCA_036186865.1). Taxonomy (NCBI): domain Eukaryota; kingdom Viridiplantae; phylum Streptophyta; class Magnoliopsida; order Gentianales; family Gentianaceae; genus Eustoma; species Eustoma russellianum. The sequence continues at coordinate 27,433,297 of AP025057.1, forward strand.
CTCATTAATGGTGGCACCTGAAAATAGTTCAAACACAACAAATGTTTGCCATTTGACGTAAGCTTTAAAGCTTCATGGCTTGTTAGTACGACAACATTATATATAAAGTATATAAGGCAAGTTTGTCACAAAAACGTGTCAAGTCATAAAATGTGTCACGCATTTCTTTAGTACACGTTATTTAAATCATGTATTTTTGTGAATCACTCAAACTCTTTTTCTCAACAAATTGGAGCTTAAGGAAGCAAGAATAACTTGGCGCATGATCACATAGATCGATCGATGTACACTTCGATCGATCGATGTAATTGATACAAGTTACATGGATTGATCTAAGTGGCCTGGAAATGAAGCTGAGTATTCTGTCGGACATAGATCGATCACATCGATCGATCGATGTCACATAGATCGATGACTTCGATCGATCGATGTATCCTAAGTGCAAAGTTGAAGTACACTGTCCAACATAGATCGATCACATAGATCAATTGTTGTAACTTCGATCAATACATAGATCTATCGAAGCAGTTTGGATGAAAAGTTGGAGCTCTCTCTGAGACATCGATCGATCAATGTGCTCGACAGATGTGACCCTTCATCTAAAATTGTAATTTATGCACCAAGGGACATATCCAATCACCATGCAACGGCTAGAAACGTTTGAAATGAAGTTCAAGAGCCTATAAAAAGGCTATTACAACACATTTCAAGACATCTTGTTCACAAGTTAATCCTAACATTCAAAGTTCTTCTTCCTACTCTAAAACACTCTCAATTTGAAAGTTCATTTGGTTTCTTGCCTTATTGCTGAGGTTTGAAATTTGTTGACTGCAGTATCCTAGGTAGAAACTTGCCTATAATCCTGCAGCAACTAGTGGGGACAAATATTCCTTATGGATAGTGTTTAAACACGCCTCAAACCATCAACAATTACTACTTCTACTCCTTGTTTTTTTATCCATTTTCTTAACAATCGTAAGGAATATTTTGAAGATGGATTCAAAGTCGTTTCTGGATTAAGAGAGCATGAAGCTAGACACGTTTGATGGTACAAATTTCTTGCGGTGGAAGGACAAGATGATGTTCTTGCTCATTGCTTTGCATATTGGGTAATGTTTGGACCCAAATTTGAAGAAATTGCCAACCCCCATGATGACGACGATGAGGCGATGAAGGTAGCCTGGAGGAAGAGAAAAGAGAATGAAGGTTTATATCGGGGACATATCCTCAACAACTTGTTAGGCCGATCTACGATTTGTTCACAGCAACGTCATCACCAAAGGAGATATGGAATGTCTTGGAGTTCAAATACAACAATGAGAAACAAGACGCGGACAAATTCAGGTGATGAAATATTTTAATTTTCAGATGATTGAGATTTTTGAATCATGGACCAAGTGCACGAATTGTAGGTCATTGTTTCCAAACTCAAGGAGTTGGATGTGGAAGTTTTTGAGGCATTACAAATAGGAGAGGTAATTGCAAAGCTTCCGCCTAGTTGAAATGACTACAGGAAGAAATTGCTGCACTCAACTGAATCCTTTTCTCTTGAGCAACTTCAGAAACACTTGAGAAATGAAGAGGAGACTAGAAGTCTCGTCAAAAGACATGTTTCTGAAGATGCACCAAAAGTGCATTATGTCAAAGGAAAAACAGGGAGTTGGGTTAGAAATAAGAGAAAAAACTCCAATTCGTCTAAACCCGCTGACAAAGCAGATAGTTCCAATAAAGGAAAGAGATGTTAAATTGAGGCAAGAAGGGACACCTCAAAAATGACTGTTGGTTCCAAAAAAAAACAAAAACAAGGTGGTAGTTCTTAAAATGTCAACATTGAAAATATGGTAGGCATTGGAACCGATCAACTGGTTGCAATGGTCTCCATATTGCATGTTGGTATGGTAACAGAACTGCATATGGTTACAAACAAAATCACGAATGACTGGTGGTTCGATTCGGGTGCAATAGTACAGGTATGCAATAATAGGGATCTTTTCAAGACCTATCAAGTTGTGGACAATAGCCAGTAAGTTTTGATGGGCAGCCGCAGTGCCACAAAAGTCTTGGGTAAAGGTATTGTAGAGTTAGACTTTACTTCTGGAAAGGAGTTGTTATTAGTTAATGTTCTATATGTGCTCGAGATTTCTAAGAATCTCATTTCTGCAAATTTATTTTGTAAAAACGGGTCCAGGATTGTAATTGAGGGAGACAAAATTATTATGTCCAAGAACGGGATCTTTGTCGGCAAGGGTATTCTTGTTACAGGATGTTCAAATTGAGCATCAATAAAAATCCTGCTGCTTGTGCTTACTCTATTGATTCTTCTTTTTTATTATGGCATGATAGACTTGCGCATGTAAGTAGTGCAACAATTAAGTTTATGTCTAAGCATACCTTAATTTCTTATAAAGATGAAAATGAAAGAACATGTGAGATTTGCATATAAGCGAAAATGAAAAAGAAACCATTTCCGAAAGTAGAAAATAAAACAAAACTCTTAGAACTTGTTCATTCGGATTTTTGCAAAATGAACGGTGTTTTGACCCGAGATGGAAATCGATATTTCATAACTTTCATTGGTGATGTCTCTAGATTACATATGTATATTTGCTAAGGCATAAAGATGAAGCTTTTGACATGTTCAAAGTTTATAAAATGGAAGTTGAAAATCAGTCGAGATTGAAAATCGAAGTTCTAAGAAGTGACCGTGATGGTGAATACTTCCTTCTTAAATTTAATCAATTCTGTGAAGAGAATGGTATCATACACCAGAAAAGTGCACCATATACACCTCAACAAAATGGTTTTGCTGAAAGAAAGAATAGAAGTTTAATTGTCATGGAATTCTACAAAGCAAACGTGCACAGCTCGGTCCACTATGGAAGCCGAGTTTATAGCACTAGATAAAGTTGGAGAAGAGGCTTAATGGCTTCTAAATGTCTGATTCTCGCACTGTTGTTTCTCAAGTTGAGGAACTTCAGACATTGGTTGCCAAGATGGAAGAGGAGGGCATGTTGCTCAGTGAATCTTTCGTTGTGGCTACATTGATTGAGAAGCTACGTCTTTCGTAGAGAAAATTCAGAAGCTATCTCAAGCACAAGAGAAAGGAAATGACATTGAAAAATCTGATTGTCTGACTCCACATAGAAGAAGACAATTACAGATCTGAGAGAAAGCCACAATCAAGTGCTGGTCAGGCCAAGGTCCATGTTACAGAGGCCAAGAAAAAGAAGGGCCAACTCGGGTTGAACAAGAAAGGCAAACAGATCGCCAAGAAGTTCACCAGGAAATGCTACAACTGTGGCATTCAGGGGCATCTCAGCAACTAGTGCAGAAAGCCCAAGAAGAAGCAGACCAAGGCAAAGGCGAACATCGTTGATGCCATGAATGATCTGAACCTATGTGCGGTGGTCTCAGAGTGTAACGCTATGGGGAACATGCGTGAATGGTGGCTTGAAACTGGCGCCACGAGACATGTCTGCTCTGGCAGAGAGATGTTCAGAGACTACTCTCCGGTAAGGAATAATGAAAAGCTGTACACGGGAAACTCTGATAGCTGAAGATTGAAGGTTCGGGCAATGTGATTCTGAAGATGACTTCAGGAAAGGAATTAACTTTGCGAGATGTACTGCACCCGGTTCTGACATCCGCAAGAACTTAGTGTATGGAGCTTTACTAGTCAGTCATGGATTTAGAGTAGTATTTGATTGTAATAAATTTAATCTGAGTAAGGATATTTCTAGGGAAGGGGTACTTGACCGAGAACATGTTCAAACTTGGTGCGATGACAGTTGTACCCAAGAAAACTTTGCTCGAAGAGGCTAATAAGAATGCTTCTACTTATGCTTATATGCTTGAGCCTTCGTGTTTATGACAGTTTTGTTTGGAACATGTTAATTACAAGTCAATACAAAGGATCATTAATGTTGACTTATTACCCAAACTGAACATTAGTAAAGGAAAATGCCAAGTCTGTGTTGAAGAAAAAATGACAAAGACGTCATTTTCTTCAATTGAAAGAAACACTGAAGTGTTAGATTTAATTCATACAATGTGTGTAATTTAAAGTTTGCGCAAACAAGAGTTGGTAAAAAGTATTTCGTAACTTTTATCAACGATTGCACACGATACTGTTATGTCTATTTGCTAAGTAGCAAAGACGAGGCCTTTGATGTTTTCAAGGACTATAAAAATGAAGTTGAGAATCAACTTAGCAAACGAATTAAAGCAATTCGTAGTGATAGAGGTGGCGAATATGATACACCATTTAATAAATTCTGTTCAGAACAATGCATTATTCATCAAACGACTACACCATATTTACCTCAATCGAATGGTATTGTTGAACGCAAAAACCATACTCTAAAAGAGATGATGAATGCTATGTTGATAAGTTCGGGTTTACCTTAGAACTTGTGGGGGGAAGCAATTCTCTCAGTTAATGTCATTTTAAATAGAACTCCATCTAAGAAGATGAATGAAACCCCATACGAGCTTTGGAAAGGTCACAAGCCTAGTTACAAATACACTAAAGTGTGGGGATGTCTGACAAAGGTTGTTGTACCTAAACCAAGACAAGTGAGAATTGAGCATAAAACAATTGATTGCATATTCATAGGATATGCAACTAACAGTAGTGCATATCGATTCTTGGTGCACAAGTCAAACATTCCTGACATACATAAGAATGTTGTCATGGAATCAAGAAATGCATTGTTCTTTGAAGATATCTTTCCAAAGAAAGACAAAAACGACGAAGAAACAAGCACTAGTAAGCGAGTGCATGAGATGACCCCTCAAGAAATTGAGGAACCGCGTCAAAGCAAACGAGCCAAAATACCAACATCTTTTGGACCAGATTTTCTAACATACTTGGTAGAAAACGATACAAGAACCTTTTTTGAGGCAATGTCAACCTCCAGAAGCTCCCTTCTGGAAAGAGGCAGTAAACAATGAAATAGAATAAATTCTTCAAAATCACACTTGGTAGCTTGTTGATCTTCCACCAGAAATTAAACACTTGGATGCAAGTGGATCTTTAAGAAGAAGCTAAAAGAGGATGGGTCTATTGACAAGTACAAGGCCCGGTTGGTAGTTAAAGGCTATCAACAAAAGGAATGCTTTGACTTTTTTGATACCTACTAACCGGTAATTAGGATCACTTCAATAAGAATGCTAGTTGCTATCGATGCAATCTATGACTTAGAAATCCATCAGATGGATGTGAAGACTGCCTTCCTGAATGGTGAGTTAGAAGAAGAAATTTATATGGAGCAACCTGAAGGATTTGCGTACTAGGGCAAGAGAAAAAGGTGTGTAAACTTGTCAAGTCTTTGTACGGACTTAAACAAGCACCCAAACAGTGGCGTTTGAAGTTTGATGAGGTAATGTTGTTAAATAGCTTTAGGATCAACGAGTGGGACAAGTGTGTATACATCAAGAACACACCGAACGCCTATTGGATAGTATGTCTATATGTAGATGACATGCTTATCATGGGCAGTACTCTTGACGTCATTTTGAATACGAAGAAGATGTTAACACGAAATTTTGATATGAAAGATATGGGAGTTGCCAATGTTATTCTAGGAATTAAAATTTCTTGGATAACTGAAGGCCTCCTTATGTCACAAACTCATTATATTGAATCTGTTCTCAAACGATTCAATATGGTTGATAAAAAACCAGTAAAGACCCCACTAGACTTACGTGTACACTTGAGAAATAACCGAGGTGAACCTGTAGCTCAATTGAAGTACTCATAGGTAATTTAAAGTCTGATGTACGTAACAAACTGTACAAGACCAGACTTAGCTTGTTCAGTAAACAAGTTGAGCAGGTTTACTAGTAATCCAAGTGAAGACCATTGGAAAGCTTTAAAAAGAGCCATGAGGTGCCTGAAATACACAATCAATCTTGGATTACACCATACAAGGTATCCAGCAGTATTGGAAGGATACTGTAATGCAAATTGGATATCAGATAGCAATGATTCTAAGTCCACCAGTGAATATCTTTTCACTGTTGGTGGTGGTCCTGTGTCATGGAAGTCCATAAAGCAAACGTGCATAGCTCGGTCCACTATGGAAGCCGAGTTTATAGCACTAGATAAAGATGAGGAAGAGGCTGAATGGCTTCCAAATTTCCTAGAAGATGTTCCATGTTGGCCTAAACCAATCGCTCCTATCAGCATACACAGTGATAGTCAGTCTGCTACAAGACGAGCACAAAGCAGCATCTACAATGGTAAGTCACGACATATACATCGGAGGCATAATACCATTAAACAATTGATTTCTAATGGCATGATTTCCATTGATTACATAAAATCAAAGGAGAATCATACAGATCTACTTACAAAAGGCTTGCCTAGAGATCAGATTGACAAACGTCATGGGACTTAAGCCTACTACACAAGAATCTTTATAATGGTAATCCAACCTTGTTGATTGGAGATCCCAGAATCTTGGTTTAATGGGACAACTAAGTTATGAAGTTTCAGTTTAGCACTTACTCATTCCGTTATATAAAAGCGCTATCAGCAGAGAATATTTTAGGTAAGCTAAAGCTTTTAATGATTTCCCATATCTTGATACATCAAATAAGGTATGACAGAATGCTCCTGATAGGAATCACCTATGTAAGTGTGAAGTGGGGCCGCTCCTATAAGAATTATATAAGGCAAGAAATCTCTAAAACAATTTCTGAAAATCAGGTTGTTTATGGCCAAAACAAACACAACCATGAGAACCAAAAGGGTGTTAAAGAAAATGTTGTGTGTGTATTGTTGTCTAGGTTCACAACAAAGACTGACTAGTTCAAAGCATCAAGTCTTAGCCGAGTGAATTTGATGGTACATCACTACGAAAGGTTCAAAGCCAGAAGCTACCTCTTCTGGTGCAACATTTTCTTGTCTGACTTCTCAGTTAGAGTCTGCATCTGCATTTGCATTAATTTTCATTCATGTGAGGGATTGTTGGAGGAAAATTGGATATTAGAAAATGGGTTTGTCCAAAGTTGGTGAGCAACATATTTTGAGCTTAATTATGATTAGTTTTCGTTAATCAAAAATAAAAAAAACGAGTCCTAAATTATCTACGTAATGAGTATATGATTTTAGGCTTTTGAAAAACTCAATTTTGATAACGGGTGAATGAGAAATTAATGCTCAAAGTAGGAGTACAAATTGGTTGAAAATTAGAAAATTGGTGATGTGGCCTCATGAGAAGGAGACACATCACCTTTTTTCCAAATATACGACATTGGCCAATTGAAGGAAAGTTGCCACCATATATATAATTAGGACAGACAGTTTAGATGTGGCCTAAAGACAAGAGAATTTTTGACCAGAGGGAAGACGCAGATGGCTGCCACACACAAGCGTGAGCGCCGCATTCACCGCTTGCCCAAATAGATCGGGCTCGTGCTCGGGCTCGTTGCTCGCCCGGTTCTTATCTTTTTATACAAATTTTCTTTTAAATTTTCCAGAAAATAATTTACCTAATCATACGGTTATGTTTAATCCTGTGATCTAACGGTCCAGATTAAACTGAACCAGTCTGTGGATTACCTCCGATCGTGGGGGTTTACTGGGGGAGATCGTGGAAGGGGGGATGGGGGTTTACCGGCGGAAATCGTGGGTCTACTAGCGATCGTGTAACCTCTCCATGAGTTAACTAGCGATCGTGTAACCTCCACCCAGTTCCCTATATAAACAGAGGCAGAGCATTGCCTCTGCACACAGAAAATTTTTTCTTCCCTCCTGCTGCATACTGCCTGCTACATTCCTATTGCATTCTTGCATATGCATAAATCTTGTTGCTACATTACTACACTGCATCCGGCATTCGTTCATTACGAGAAGTCTGAACACTTGACAGGTTTGTAGAGTTCTTACGTTGCTGTGCCGCTCATCTGAACTAATATCCGTTGTATCCTGGGAGACGTTTACTACATCCAGTTTTGACACAATATACCGGAGTAATTTGTCTTAAGGACAGAGTCCTGGACTCGCCTCGGTTTGCATTGTTGTTCTGTTTCTTTTTACACGAACACATGGACACATAATTTCACACTGCATTGTACAGAATCTGAGTTTCGTTATCTAATGTTGTACAAATTCTGAGTTTCATTTCCTCACAATCTTAAGACTAATTGTTTTCTGTTGTTCTGTACTGCTGGCTTGCCTTTGATGACAACCAGTTACTGTATGTGGTGTTGTGCTCTCCATAGACTTGCCATGTAGCTTTCAACACCGCCTTCGGACATGATAAAATCCTCTATAATGATGTCAAACCACTTGGCCACTACTACAACGACCACCCTAGCTCCGTGATTGTGAGCCTTGACTTCATAATAATAGAGAGACTTATCACAAGAAAAGCTTAAACGTGAAGGCATGTGGCTGGAATATTTTCATTAAAAAAAATTAATTAATTTTATCATTCCTCCCACCGCCCCGGAAACATCCCTTGCCTCAGTCTTCACTAATGCTCGCGTGTGTTGGTAAGATGGTACAAAGGAAAAAAGGAATGAAATTAATGTAATACATTTGATACTTACAATTTAGGTGTGATATATATATATGTGTGTCTATATGTCGAGTGGTTGACTAGTGCACCTATCGCCATTAAACATGGACCACTATACTCGCTGCTTTCTACCGACGCACTTTATGCATCAACCTCGCGTTCTCTCTCTTAATTTTATGTATTTTATGTCTTTATTTATTTATTTATTTTACCCCCCCTCTCTCCAACGGCACGATAGTTTTAGAAAAGGGTCTGATATTATCTTGTAAAACGACTAGACATTCAAATATCCTGAAGTAACTCTTCAATTTTGCTATCTAACTTATAACAAAGATGCTTTAGCTTTATAAATAAAGAAGTTGATATATCATGGAGTTATGTAAGTACTTGAAACATGATAGCCCACCCTAATATGTCTATTTCTTTTCTTTGATTGTGATTGGAAAACCAATATGCAGTGAAATTTGAAAACAAAACTGGATAGAAAATCTGAAGGAAATGAACATGCAAATGATTTATTTTTGTTAGATCATGTATCGTTATTCTCTATACTATTCTCTATGTCAACATGCATAGCATGACACTAGGAGATAAAATATGAATTAGAAGATCCTTTATCGATTTATTGTGAATCTATGTGGTCTATTCTATATGCACCACCACCATGCCATCATCCCTTGGCAATCATCACAGAGGTCTCAATCGATACATCAACATTCTCTACAACTCCTTTGAGCCACAAAAGGTACGTTTATAAACTCCATCCAATTGACCAATCATTTTGTCTTATTTTGCCAAGTGTACAAGGCCAACCAATGATGAGAAGACATTTGGACTTGATGATGAAGATGGTGACACATTGAAAGTCTTATCTCCAAGGCTCAAATCACACTATATATAGAGGCAATGGTGAAGAAGATGAAACACACTTGAAGCTCACAAGCATTTGTTGAATTGTCTAGCTATCATCTTCTTCTTGTTGTTGTTGTTCTTGTTTCATTCTTTGTAACAAAGGTGTTCTTGTTGTTTTTGTTGTGCTACAAGCTTCTTGAGTTTCATTTGTAGTATTGATTAGCCATTTCTATAAGGATATATTAATAGATTGTAGAGGTGTTGCAACTAAGTATTGCATAGAAGGTGATTATCCAAGTCTTGAATAGGGTTGGTGTATAACCCAAGGATCAAGCTTGGTGCTTGTTGTAAGGTAATTCATTTGATAGTGAAATCCAAAGAAAGGTGTTCCTTGGGACTGGAGTAGGTCACATTGACCGAACCAGGATAAATTCTCGGTGTTCTTGTCTTGTTTCTTTATTCCTGTTTTCTGCCCGTTTTTACTGCAGTTTTCACACAATTTCTCACAATTTGAAAAATTGCTAAACACTTTCAAAATTTGTGATTTTTAATGGAGTTATACTTAAGACTGTAGTTTCATTTGCAACAAGAATCACTTGATTTGAGCAAGAGAAAGTTAGTCTTTCAGTCTTTGTAAAATAACTGCTCCAATCTGGCTGCAATCTGACTAGTTTTGAGAAAACTTAAATTCTATATTTATCAAGAATTGTTTGAGGTCAGGGCCTTTTGGAAACTTCATCTACACATTCTAAGGAGTGTTTTGATATAAAGATCAACCTTTTTGGTTGAGTATTCAAAGAGAAACACGTTTTGCAAACTCAGCAACATTCTGTCCAATTCTGTCCAGATTGACCATCTGAATCTTTTTATTTGTTTGAAGGGTCAAACAAAATTAGTTTTGTCTGATTTTTGGATAAAGTCTTGTTAACACATTGAAGTTAAATTCTGAAAAGTTTCATAATTTTTGGAGTTGTGTACAATTAGTTTTGAATTTTCCAGAAACGGATTATGAATGTGAGGTGGTCTCAGATTCTATTTTCAAAGGGGATTTTTACAAATGGTTGTAGTGTAATTTCCGCTAACCACTATTCATCCCCCTGTAATGGTGTTTATTTCAGGTGCACGGTCTAATATCTATGACCTACATCGATCGATCAAAGTGAAGGTTCGATGTACATCGATCGATCGATGTGTCTCAGGTTTAGAGATCAATGTCTCATCGTAAGGTCTTGAACTTTCACTGCCTTACATGGATCGATCGATGTGAGAGATCTATATACATAGATCGATCGATGTGCAACAACCTGAGAGATCTATGTCATTTTTTAAAACTTTTTCAACTTTTAACCACACATAAAACCATTTGTGACATTTTTAAGTATTCACCACTTAAAATCATGACTTTGAAAATTATCCAAACATATTTCTCAACATTCTCCCCCTTTTTGATGATTTTCAAAATAACCTAACATGATTTTAATGTCACAACTTATAACCAATTGTTTATCATAAATCTATCAATTGTTTCACCAAATTTGTACCAATTGTTTTGAAAACTAATCTCCAACCAATCTACCAATTGTTGTCACATGGCTTTTAAATTTACAACTCTCATGTATTCATATGCTCATGTACTCTCCCCCTTAACCTATGCTCAACTTACACCAATTTATACCAATTGAAACTTAGCTTACACCAATTGAAACTTAGCATATTATTCAACAAATTATGACTTACCAACTAAAATCATGTTTTTATTCTATCTCCCCCTTTATTTTGCAGATCATGCAAAAGATAGAACTATGCAATGGTATCGTAAATCATCCTACCTAACTTGGCTCGTAAGTTTTCAAAAGTGGCTTGATTAAGGGGTTTGATAAAGATATCAGTTATTTGGTGATCAGTTCTTAAATGGTTTATAACTATATCCTCATTTTGAACATGATCTCAAAGGAAGTGGTATCGCACCTCAATGTGTTTGGCCTTAGAATGAAGCACGAGATTCTGAGAAAGATTGCTTTCACTTATGCTATCGCAGAAAATTGCAATCTTATCATTTTAATGCCAAAATCACTAAGTTGCTATTTAAGCCAGAGTATTTGGGTAGTACATAAACTTAAGGCAATATACTCGGCTTCAGTAGTAGAAAAAGCTACACTAGCTTGCTTTTTAGAAAACCAAGAGATCAAGTTGGTTCCTATGAATTGACAAGTACCGTTAGTGGATTTTCTATCTAATTTGCAACCACCATAATCAGCATCACTATATGCGTGTAATTCCAACTTAGCGTTTCTATCATACCACAGTCCTAAGTGAGGTGTGTGTTTAAGATATCTAAAGATCTTTTTCACCGCATTGTAATGTGTTACCTTAGGACAAGATTGAAACCTAGCACACATATATACACTAAACATGATTTCAGGTCTTGATGCAGTTAAGTATAACAGTGATCCAATCATAGACCTATAAAGTGTGACATCAAAAGGTTTACCATTTTCATCCTTATCTAGTTTGGTGCTAACACTCATGCGGGTAGTTGTAGGTTTCAACTCTTCAAAGCCAAACTTCTTAATCATATCATTGACATACTTAAGTTGGCTAATGTAAATTCCTTTAGGGGTTTGTTTGATTTCAAGTCCTAAGAACTAATTCAACTCTCCTACCATGGACATTTCAAATTCTGACTTCATACATTCTTCGAAGTCTTTTACTAAGGTAGGGTTAGTTGAACCAAAGATAATATCGTCTACATATATTTGAATTATTAAAAAATCATTATCTTTTCTTCTTAGGAACAATGTGTTGTCTATGGTTCTCCTTTGATAATTATTTGCAATAAGAAAGTTTGCAAATCTATCATACCAAGCTCTTGGAGCTTGTTTTAAACCATATAAAGCTTTCTTAAGCTTGTACACATGGTTAAGATTCTTTGGATCTTCGAATCCAGGGGTTGTTTGACAAACACCTCTTCTTGAAGGTATCCATTCAAGAAAGCACTCTTGACATCCATTTGAAAGAGTTTAATGTTGCTTAGACTTGCAATAGCAAGTAACAATCTAATTGCTTCTAGTCGTGCAACGGGTGCAAAGGTTTCTTCATAATCTATTCCTTCTTGTTGATTATAATCTTGTTCGACTAGTCTAGCCTTATGTCTTGTAATCCATTTTATTTCTAAACACCCATTTTGTTCCTATTATAGACTTGTTTTCGGGTTTAGGTACTAAGTCTCACACGTTGTTCCTTGTAAATTGATTTAATTCCTCATGCATAGCATCTATCCAAGATATATCACATAAGGCTTCCTTTACATTCTTAGGTTCTAATTGTGAGATTAAGCTATGTCCTTCAAGTTGACTTATATTTCTACGTGTTCTAACCCTAACACTTGGATCCCCAATGATTAGTTCTCTAGGATGCCACCAATTCCTAGATTGACTAGGTTCACCCTCATCTTGTTCAAATGTTTCATTAGTGTAAACATTATAATATACAATTGAATCATTATTATCTTCCAATTGCAAAGTCTCTTCATTGTTTCATCTAAGGGTTCATGCATATCTTGTTCAGGGGGGTTGGTTCTAGATGATCAATTACAGGCTCAAGTAATACATCATCATCAAACATATTTTCAACATTATTCTCAGGTTTATGTTGAGTTTTATCACTAACTTCAAAGCATGCATTTTTATTGAATTTTACATGTATGGATTCAATTATCTTTCTAGATGCAGGATTATAACACCTATATGCTCTTGAGTTAGTTGAATACCCAACAAATATGCATTCAATAGACTTTTGTTCAAATTTATCTAGATTATCCTTAGTGTTCAGCACAAAACATTTACATCCAAATACTTTAAGATAATCTATCTTAGGTTGTCTATTGTTTAGCAATTCATAAGGCGTTTTATTTAATTTCTTTCTAATAGTAAGCCTATTTATAATATAGCATGCACAACTAATTGCTTCAGCCCATAAATATTTAGGTAATCTATTTTCATAAAGCATTGTCCTAGCAACTTCTTGAATTTTTCTATTTTTACGTTCAACAACTCCATTGAGTTGTGGTGTTCTAGGTGGTGAGAATTCATGTTTAATTCCATGTAGTTCACAAAATTTGATTACATCTTTGTTTTTAAATTCTCCACCTCTATCACTTCTAATCCTTTTAACATTTTCTTTGTAAATGCTTTCAAGTTGCTTAATAAGAGTTTCGGTTGCTAATGGAGCATCGTCTTTGTGTGTTAAGAACACTGTCCATGTGTAGCGTGAGTAATCATCTACTATAATACACACATAGGAGTGTCCACCTAGACTTCTTGTCCTACTTGGACCAAATAAGTCAAAGTGAAGCAATTCTAGTACATGACTAGTACTCACTTCATGTTTCGATTTTAATGTTTCTTTAATGTGTGACTAGCCTAGCCTTATTTCTTGTAATTTTTCCTTGTTCATCTATTTTATCTCTAAACACCTATTTCGTTCTTATTATAGACTTGTTTTCAGGTTTAGGTACTAATTCCCACACATTGTTCCTTGTGAATTGATTTAATTCCTCATACATAGTATAGATCGATCGATGTGTAACAACCTGAGAGATTGATGTCAACTTTTTTAACTTTTAACCACATATAACACCATGTGTGACATTTTTAAGTATTCACCACTTAAAATCATGACTTTAAAAATTATCCAAACATATTTCTCAACACTAACATATTATCTAAGGTAAGAGTATAAATATTACCATCTTTATTTCCTTTTAAAACTATTTCTTGTTTTTCATTTATTATATCACATAAATTGGAAAGAAAAGAGACATTATAACCGCAACCTATAAGTTGAGAAATCCTAAGTAAATTATAAGAGAGATTGCTTACTAACAACACATTTCGTATTTGAAATGTGTTAGGGTCCCCAATTGTTCCTTTTCCAACAACTTGTCCTTTGTTGTTGTCACCGAATGTTGCTTTTCCTCCATTCTTGATTTGTTACAACCCGGTGAATAGTTTGGGATTCCCCGTCATATGCCTCGAACATCCACTATCTAAAACTATTTGGTTTTTAGATTCTTTGGCTTTGCCTCCTTCTTGCATTCCTTGCGTTTGTCCTAAAATGGAGGCAAAGTTTTAGGTACCCTTTATTTGGGTCCTTCAATGTTAGGAGCACCACCCTTGTTCAGATATCCCTTAGGTATCCAAACTTGGACATACCTTCTAGGCACATTTTTGACATAGGTTGAATATAAAAGATTAACATATGTTTGACCATTCCAAAAAGATGTTGCATTGTCATACATGTTATATCTTTGTTGATAAGTACTAAGTCTTGGTCGATTTTGATAGTGTGTATAAGGCATGTAACTTTGTTTCTTATATGGTGTTCTATATGTATGTTCATATGCATTTCTATAAGACTTGTATGAGTGTTGCCTATACTTAGGTTCATAATAAGTTGGATGCATTTTATTATGTCTTGTTGCATTTGTATACATGTAGGCATAATTCCTAGGTTGTCTAGACGCAAAGTTTTACCTAGATGTACGTCTATACGTGTGTATATTTTTGGGTGCGTGTTGTATTTTTGCCTTGATATAAGTAGAAGAAGGTGTAGAAGAAGATGTAGCAGGCAAAGTTGATTTTGTTGTATTATATGGCAACTTTGTGCTAGATGAGACAAACTTAGTCTTTTTATCTACTTTCACATTATCTTCTTTATATACTAACCTGGTTTTATCATTTTCATACTTTTGTGATGATATTAGTATATCTAACATATTAGCACCCGATTTAAATTTTTCTAACATTTTTTCTAAGTTTAGTTTAGAAGACTTAATTTATACTATCTCATTATCACAACTTTCTAATTTAGACTGTAACATACTATTTTCCGTTTTTAACTTTCGTTTATTTTTCCTAAGTGATTCAATTTTATTCTCTAAAGAATCAAGAGTATTAGTAGACTCTTGTTTATAAGATTCTAATTGATCAGAAAATTCCAAGTTGGACGTCTTCAACTTGTCATTTTCTTCAATTAGTTTCTTCTTTTCTTTAGAGAGCCTCTTACAGTGAGCATGCATTCTTAAAAACTCTTCATACATTTCATCAAATGTCATGTCACTATCAGAATCACTATCATAAGAAGAACTTACCTCGTTAGATACGAAGCAGACTTGAGCTTCCTCAGTTTTGGATTCTGAGTCGGATGAGTCTCTCCATGTGCTCACCTTCATTGCTCGTTTCCCTTTCTTTGACTTGGACTCCTTTGTCTTAGTTGCTTGTGCCTCTTTGTCTTTGGCTTGTTTATTATTGTTATTTTCATTATTTTTATTTGTTGGACAATCATATGAAATATGTCCTTTTTGACCACATTCGTAGCACTTTAACTCTTTATTATACCATTTGTTGTTGTTAGAGTTATTTTTCTTTGATTGAGAAAATGAAGAAGAAGAAGAAGTACGTTGTCTATTCCTATTTGGATGTTTGAAAAACTTTCTAAGTTTTCTTGCTATTAATATCAAGTCATCGTCTAATTTATTATCACTATGACTATCATCATTACTAGCATGTGTTTCAGTTACTTTGAAAGCTATTGACTTATCGGATGACTTAGACGATTCAGACTTTTGTTGGTTTAAATTTACCTCATATACTCTGAGTGAGCCTCTCAATTCATCCATTTTTGTGATCGATTTCGTCTCTTGAATTGCCATGACCTTTGGATTCCATTCAATAGGAAGGTTTCGCAGCACCTTTTGAACCTTTTCATTGTTCGTGAATGATTTGCCTAAAGCTTCAAGAGCATTGAAAATGTTAGTAATTCTCAAATCCATAGATGTTATGGATTCGTTCGGCGACATTTTGAAAGACTCTAATTCAGTCATAAGCATGTTTATTTTTTATTCTTTTACACCGCTTGTTCCTTCATGCTTTAATACAAGTGATTTCCACATATCGTGTGCACTTGTTCAATTTGACACATATCCTGCTTCAGAATTCGTAAGTCCATTTAAAAGCAATTGCATGGCTTTAGCATTCATAGACATTTTCTTTTTATCTTCAAAAACCATTCACTTTTGTATTTTTCTACTTCCTGTGTGACTCCACTAACTTGTACAATCTTTATTGGAATGTACGTCTCATCTTCAACTATAGAACATGAATCAATGTCTATAGCCATTAAAAATAGTCTCATTCTTAGTTTCCAATTAACAAAATTATTGCCATCAAAAAGAGGAGGACATTGAGTGGACATACCTTCCAACTCACCTTTGTGGGAAACTATGCCCATTGTATGTATCTTTAATCTGAGACTAGCAGGCTACAAAGAGTTATTGTTTCTTGGTCTTGTGTTGTTTGTACGGTGTTGAATCTTGCTTCTTTGAGTGGTGTAGACCTGGTTCTGATACCAATTGTTGGACCGTGCACCTGCAATAAACACCACTACAGGGGGGACTGAATAGTGGTTAGCGGAAATTACACTACAACCCTTTGTAAAAATCCCCTTTGAAAACAGAATCTGAGACCACCTCAGATTCAGAACTCATTTTGGAAAAATTCAAAAAAAAATGTACACAACTCCAAAAATTATGAAACTTTCCATAATTTAACTTCAACGTGTTAACAAGATTCTATCCAAAAATCAGACAAAAATAAGACCGTTTGGACCTTCAAATAAATACAAAGATTCAGATGGTTAATCTGGACAGAATTGGACAGAAAGTTTCTGATTTTGAAAAATGTGTTTCTCTTTGAATACTCAACCAAAAAGGTTGATCTTTATATCAAAACACTCCTTATGATGTTTAGATGATGTTTCCAAAGGGCCCTGACCTTAAACAATTCTTGATAAATACTGAATTTAAGTTTTCTCAAAACGGGTCAGATTGCAGCCAAATTGGAGCAGTTATCTTGCAAAGACTGAAAGACTAACTTTCCTTTGCTCAAATCAAGTGATTCTTATTGAAAATGAAAGCTAACATTCTGCAGTATAGCTCTACCAAAAATCACAAATTTTGAAAATGTTTAGCTATTTTTTAAAATTGTGAGAAATTGTGTGAAAACTGCAGTAAAAACGGGCAGAAAACAGAAATGAAGAAACAAGACAAGAACACCGAGAATTTATCTTGGTTCGGTCAATGTGACCTACTCTAGTCCCAAGGAACACCTTTCCTTGGATTTCACTATGAAATGTATCACCTTACAACAAGAACCAAGGTTGATCCTTGGATTATACACCAACCCTACTCAAGACTTGGATAATCACCTTCTATGCAACACTTAGTTGCAACACCTCTACAACCTATTGATATAGCCTTATAGAAATGGCTAATCAATACTACAAATGAAGCTCAAGAAGCTTGTAGCACAACAAAAACAACAAAAACAACTTTGTTACAAAGAATAGAACAAGAACAACAACAACAAGAAGATGATAGCTAGACAATTCAACAAATGCTTGTGAGCTTCAAGTGTGTTTCATCTTCTTCACCATTGCCTCTATTTATAGTTTGATTTGAGCCTTGGAGATAAGACTTTCAATGTGTCACCATCTTCATCATCAAGTCCAAATGTCTTCTCATCATTGGTTGGTCTTGTACACTTGGCAAAATAAGACAACCTAATTGGTCCACAACTCCATTTGGCCGATTTTTTTCAACTAAAAATAGTATTGGAATTATCTTGAAAATGTGAAGATAATATGGCCATAACAACTCCAACATCTTCTCAACTCTTTGGCAAGATAATAGGCATGTGGGCATTTATAATTTCAAACTCAAAAATTCAGCTCCAAGAAGACTTAGTGGCCGTTGGCTACTTGGAAGTTTTTCCAAAAACTAATCTTGATCAAAATGTAGATAATAAGAGAGGATAATACCACCAAAATAACCTCAACTCCAAGAAAGATAATAGGACACATGAGGTCTTCAATTTGACTCAAAAATTCTGCTGAAAATAGCCATGTAACTGTTGGCTATATTTAAAAATATCCTAGTTGGCAATTTTTGCCAACTAGCTCCTTTTTGGTTAGTCCACTTGTCACCAACCCATAAAATATGTACACCATCATGTCCACCTGATTAATCACGTTTTTAAACATACATATATGTGTAGCAACTCAGATTTTTGAAGAAGAAATCAATAGATAATAGTTGACAAGATTATGTCAAAGTGTAACACCAAAATTCCCAATATTTCTTCTTAAATGTCGCGATCATTTCCACACCTTTAAAAATTTTGATATCTCTGAATAATGATGATTAATATGCTCTCATAACATATATAAGAGGGTCTTCAAGAAAAAAATAGAATGTGACATCTCAAATCGTCACATATCTAGCTATAGTCAATAACATCATCATATGAGAGAATAAGATAAAAAATCACCATAATATCTCAAATCCAGAATGAAGATAACAATATGCTCAAGAGATTCCTTGAGTAAAAATACCAAAAATACCCTGGGGGTGAAATGACCAAAATGCCCCTAGTATGTGAAAACTCCAGAAATGGTCCGGATGGTCAGAAATAATCATGATATCACCTTTGTCATGATAAATAGTATAATAATACATCCTTGAAATATTTTCACCATGTGATGTTCCTACAAAACTCAAAATTCAAATTTTGCCCTTTTTAGTAAGTTGTAGAAACTTCCAATGCACGTTAGTTACAAGACAATTATAATCATCAAAAACACATGATAATCACATAATAAACATATATAAATCATATACAAATGAAAACAACCAATTTATCACATTTTAGAAAAATATTTCTAAAAACCCTAGACATCGATCGATCAAAGTGCCTCAGCTTCAGAGATCAATGTCTCACAGAAAGGTTCAGAATTTGTCTCTGGCCTACATCGATCGATCGAAGTAAGGGTTTGATGTACATCGATCGATCGATGTGTCTCAGGTTTAGAGATCGATGTCTCACCGTAAGATCTTGAACTTTCACTGCCTTACATGGATCGATCGATGTGAGAGATCTATGTACATAGATCGATCGATGTGCAACAACCTAAGATATCTATGTCAACTTTTTCAAATTTTAACCATATATAACACCATGTGTGACATTTTTAAGTATTCACCACTTAAAATCATGACTTTGAAAATTATCCAAACATATTTCTCAACAAGGGAGAGGGGTGGCGCGTGAGCCACACGCGCAGCCAAAGGCGACACATGGCCGTAGTTTAGACTGCGCGTGTGGGCGTGTCTGGTGTCTGTTTGCCATTATGTTTGGGACAGTGCGTTAAGCATGAACCATACTATGTGTTTATGGAGTTAGATGTGAAAAAATGAGTGGTGCGAAATTTAGGGTTTATGGTGGGAAATTGGGGGTTGGGCCAAGGGAGTAAGGGAGGAGGGATACTGAGCTGAGGGCAGTGAGGGTGGCTGTGAGGTTAAGGGGTTATGAGTTAGGTCAATTGGGTAGAGAGTAAAGAAAAAATGGGTCGAGGGTGAGTATATGCGCATATATGCATGTGTATGGGCACAGACATATACGTAGGTATACACATGGGTGATAATCGGATAAAGTATTGAAAAGTTAAATCGGATTTGAAATGGAAAATCGAAGTGATAAACTAGAATTATTATCGATTAATGTAAATTGTTTTTGAAATTGCATATTTTGAAAAGTCACCCTTACGAAGGAAATATATTGCGGAGTTGGATTGGTTCTGAACAAACGATCTGTCCGAGCACATACGACTATGAGTGAGATAGGCCGCTCGGACACTATGACCGCCAATTGGGCCGTTCAGGCACATATGACTATGAGGAGATAGGCCGCCTAGACACACATGACCATTGGGGAACCAAGTCTTGCAATATAAGTCACTTGTCAGGTAAGAGCCACGGTCGTTGTATTGCATCGGTTAGAATATTGGATATAGATATCAGAAATGGATATTACATATGGATATCAGAAATGGATATCTTTTACATCCCAGAAAATTCGTTATGTCGTAACGACTTCCAATACCGTAGATATAACTTCATAGGTGTACGATTCATAAAACTAGTCTTGTATACCAATACAGTAGCAAATATATCACAAACGTTTGAGTCTATACAATAAAAAAACCCAAATTAAATTAGTTAGTAACAACTTAAACTATTAGGATAAATTAAATCAAAAAGAAATACATGACACAACAATTTTATATTACATTAAATAAAAGAAAAACAAATATATACATACAAAGTAAAAGAAAAGGAAAAAGAAAAAGAAAGGTGAAGAAACTTGTCTTGCACTTAGATTAAAATAATAGCATGCTTAAGAATCTTATCATAACCCATTCCTCCACCCCATGCTTGTCAAAAGCTTGTCTCCCACCCCATTTCCCCCACTTTTTGACCGGCCCCCTAGAAGAAAGTAGGAAAATAATTCTTCTTTAAACCCTCACATAATTACATTTTCAACCAACCAATTTCATACTATCTCCAAGGAAAAAAAACTCAAGAAGACTCCAACACCCCTTCTCCCTCCCTTTTGGCTGAAAATTCCCTCTTCAACAAGGAGAAGATTTTCTTCTCCTTTCTTCACACCAACATCACTCAAATAAAGTACCATAAACACTCCATCAACTAAGAAAAACTCATGAAGGTTGTAGCATCTAGAATCAAAGGCAATCAAGGTAAGAACTTTATGAAGTTTAAGTTTGATTCTTCTATATAATTAGTTTCATAAGTTGCTCACTAACCCTCCTTTTAACCCCTAAAAACCGTGTATACCTAGGAAGGAAGGAAGAAGAACTCTCTTCCAAACCAAGTGAAGGAATCATCATCTAAGTTGAACCAAGGCAAGTACTCTTCCTAGATCCTTCATGGTTTTACAAATACTAAGTATCTATGTTCATATCAAAGTTGGATCATCATGTAGTATGTTCAAGATTTCTTCTCAAGAAAGTATAGATCTATGTTTGAGTAATAAGTATATACATATATACACTATATACACATACACACGTACGCTATATACATGTATATACATTATATATACACGCATACATATACATATTATAAAATATGTATGTCGATATATATATATATATATATATATATATGTGTGTGTGTGTGTGTGTGTGTGTATAATTGTATAGATCTACATGTATATATATACGGATCTACATATATATATATATATATATATATATATATATATATATATATGTAGGTATAGAGTACATTCACTGACTCTTGTAATATGGTTTTCCTCCGCCACAAGTGAGGTTATTTCGTAATAAAATTTCTCTTTTTTTAAAAAACAAATATGTAGGTATAGAGGTGTAGATGCATATAAATAAATATACTGTTTTGTGTAAAACTAGATATATATATGAGGTTGTGATATAGATGTATGTATAGATGTATAGTTATATATATATATATATAGATATATATATATATATACACGATTTACACACACACATATATATATAAATATCTCAATGTTTTTTAGGTATACATATATATATATAAATATGTATGTACGGAAATTATATATATATATGTACATACAATATATAAAATTCGGCTTTAAGACCATTTAAGGTTAAAATATGATTCTACATGTTTTATGTATACATATATGTGTAATATATATGTTAAAGAGAGAAAATGAATAAGTATTAGTGTATTATGTTTTATGTATTATGTACATATGTATTATATATATATATACTTTTCGATTTTATGTTCTATTTACGATTATGAATAATTTTTAAATGTATTATGTACACATAAGTGTATTATATATGTTAAACATGAATAATGGTATTTAGAATGTCTTATTATATTTATATATAGAGAGTATATAAATTGTTACAAATATATATATATATATATATATATATATATATTCGGACATTTGTAATCATATACTACTACTATCGCCATACTTTTCTGATTTGTAATAAGGCCTTCCTCCGCCAGAAGTGAGGGATAATGCTAATAAAATTTCCTTTCAAAAAAAATATTCGGACATTAAGTAATTTTTGGCTTAGTTGACTTTAATTTTATGAATAGTATATTTCAATAGTTAAGATATAATATGTGATGAAATATGAGTAAGTTTGAATGTATATAATATATTATAAGACAAATATATATAAATATATAGATACATGATTTATTTTCGGCCTTAAGCCTTTTATGAGAAAATAAATTTATTATGTTGTACACATATGTATATATGTATAATATATATGTTAAGATATAAAAATGAATAAGTTTTGGATATTATACAATATATCATAAAATGATTTATATATGTATATACCATGTATATATATATTCGGCCATTAGGCCTTAGTGACAAAAATGATTTCATTATATTTTTATACAAGTATATGTGTATATATGATGAATATGTTAAGTTATGAAATTAGGTTTAGTATGTAAATTATGTATTATGTTATGAAAAGTATGAAACATAAATAGTCCATACTTATGTATGTGTAAATATGAGACTACTAACTTTTACAATGTATGTACATGATATGTTACATGTTATAAATACTAACATGGATAGGTTATGATAAAATGTAAGTTATGAAATCTTAGATGAAATGTTAAAGTAATTAGAAATTTTCATGATGTCGGCATTTAAGTTATGAATTATGAAATGTATGTGTGGAATAGAAGTTACCAAATTATTGTGTGATGATAATGGAAAAAGGGGGATGTTTTAGTGTGTTAGCCGAATGGTATTTATTTGGAGGTGAAAATGGTATTTTCTTTAAGTTGTGATACGTAGAAGGAAATTAAGTAAGTGATGATGTTACAAAATGTAGAATGACCAAAGTACCTTCATATGACCGAGTCTCATGTTGCATGAAATCAAAGTTTGAAAAGTCATGTTTTTGAATCACTTGTTTAAAGTTCATATGCATAGGAATAATAAACACGAGACGGATGATTCCAATGACCCATGTTATGTTATGACTATGTCATGTTATGTTATGTTATAGCGCTGTCCTGACACCAGGACCGGAGCGGTAGGTGTCAAGGGCCCATGTTTACATTATGGCTGAGTGTAACACCGGGTCTGGGACACGGGATCTCAGTCGTAATGCGTCATCGTTAGCACATGTACCTATGTTCATGATGTTATGTTGTACATGTACAATATGAGGAATCATTCGGTATGCCGTGCGTTATTACTTATGAAAAGTGCTATAGCCAATGATGAAAATGTTATGTCTTCATGTTATGAAAATGTCATGTTATGCAAGTTATGAATATGTCATTTTACGTAAGTTATGAAAACCACGTCAAGTTATGAAATGTCATGATTATGAAAAGTTATGTTTACAAAAAGTCATTTTATGAAAGGTCATATTTTATGCATCATGTCATGATCATGTCCCTTAGGTGGTGATCAAAATATTTGTAAGATCATTGTGCCTTAAGACGAATAAGGAAGATGATACACGTAGAAGTGATGACGTAAGTTATGACCTTAGCATATGATGGGTTAGTATTCCAGTATGGAAGGTAGGCTAAGGATATGCTGAGGAAGAATGCTATGATCTCTAAGGTATGATTGAAAAATCTTATGTTCTGTTTTATTCTTATATATCATGTTATTGATTGTAAACGGAGATGTGATTATGTATGTTTGTTACCTTATTACTACTTGTTACCCCGTCTCCCCATGTATGATCCACATGAAGTATCTATAAAAACTACTTGCTGAGCGATTAAAAGTTGGTGGCTATCGCTCATACTTTCCTCATAACATTTTAGAGAACAGGAACCCTGACGCCTTGTTCATTGAGGAGGAACCCCAGATAGAGTATCTGTGAGCTGAAGAATAGGCTGAAGCTATGTACATGTTGTGTTGAGCTTTATTTCATTGTTATGTAATAAGACCATTGTGAGACATTGTGCTTGTGGTTTGTACGTGTTTGAACGATTTGTATTATTATTATGCATGTCGTGAGTTTATTTTATGTTGGTTCCGCTACATCGATTACGATTCATGTCGACATGCACATGTATAGTATCGACGCCTTGTACTACTCTTAGTAGAGTATGGCGGGTGCAACGTACCGAAACCCTAGTTCCGGGCAGGGCGCTACAGTTGGTATCAGAGCAAAGGCTCTAGATCCACGGCGGGAACAGTAAAGCAAGCACTTAGAAGATTAAGTGATGATCTTAGAACTTAAGTTATGATATTAGACCAAGAGTGATATTCTTAGATTAGGATCCTTTGAATGGTTAGGGATATTCAGAAAAAAATATATCTAAAATTTTACTTGGATTAGTAAGTCCTCAATTAAAACCTTAATTTTACTAATTTTGAACTAAGCATGTAGACAAATTGATTTCACAAATAAAATTATTACTAATAATACTGCTTTCAATAGGATGTCTTCACGACCTAGAGGCAGACCGCACGCTGACAGACCTGCCCAGTTACCCCCTCCTCCACCGCCACAGATACCCCCACAGACAGGACCAGTTCCACTTTACACCGAGCATGTGCCTCCACCTCCACAGGAGCAGGGCCAGGGAGATTTTCAGCAGGCTGTCCTGCAAGCTTTGGTACAGATAGGACAGGCGGTAGGTAACAACGGCCACCAGAATCATGCAACACCTCCACCGCCACCATCTCCACCACAACATGGTACTCGTTTCTTTTACGGGGAGATGAAGAAGGCTCGTATCCCTAACTTTGAAGGTGGATCTGACCCTGACATAGCCGAGAAATGGCTAAAAGAAGTACAAAATAATTTTGAGCTGATTCAAGTACCAGAGGAGATAAAAGCCCAGGTTATCAAGCCTATTCTGACTTGTGAGGCCGATCAATGGTGGACCACTAATTTGCAGCAGTTGCCAGCTCCAGTTACTTGGGAGCGATTTCTGAGAGAGTTCCGCAAATTCTATATTCCACCATCAGTTACCTTACAGAAGATAGGGATGTTCGAGTCTTTGACTCAGACGTCTGGCATGACATTGGCATACTATGCCAACTGATTTACTGCATTGGGAAGATATGTTCCAGCAATTATGGGGGATGAACAACTGAAAATGATCAAGCTTGAGAGAGGACTGAACCCACGCATTCGCACCTGGATTGTGAATGCCAACCCGAAGGATTTTGGTGAATTGCTGGATGCCTGTTATCGAGTAGAAAGGGACATCATCAGGCGTGATTCTGACATCCGGGGCAAAAGGCCCCAAGAGTTTGGAGATGGCCAGTCCAGTAAGTGGACTAAGACTGCTAAAAGAGATGGTGGACGTGCACATCAACCGAATTTTCAGCCACCGAAGCCACAACCTCCCCCACAGGCAGCTGCGATACCTAACTGTGCCACTTGTCAGCGACATCATAGAGGAGACTGTTTATTGAAGACTGGAGCATGTTTCAATTGTGGAAAGACTGGACACATGATCAGAGATTGTCCAGAGCCTCGGAAGGGACCACAGAGAGCTGCATCGCATCAGAGAGATGGCCCACGGGCCAATGCTAGAGTACATGTGATGACAGATGAGGAGCACTGGATGCCCCAGACGTTGTGGCAAGTATATTTCATTTTGAAAAGTTTATAATACTATATGTTTACGTAGGAATTGCATATTTGAATTATGAATTGCCTCAGGTGTTATATTAGCAAACAACGTACCTGCCAACGTATTATTTGATAGTGGTGCAAGCCACTCCTTTGTATCAAAAAAGGTTTGCTAAGAACCTTAATAATTGTCCGAGATGGCTGGATAGGCCTTATCGCGTTCAAGCAACTGGTGATCAGGTGATCATTTCAATCATATATATGAGAACTACGAGATAGAAATGGGAGGACAGAAGTTCGAAGCTACCATAATTCCTATACAGATTGGGGACTTTGACATTATTCTAGGCATGGATTGGTAGTTCAAACACCATGCCTACATTGATTGTCGTGCTAAGCGCGTGATGATTAAGGATCCAATGCTAGAAGAAGTGATCTATCAAGGAAACTCCAAGAAGAAAAGGATACCACAGAATATTTATCTGACAGCAGCAAAAGCGTTCCGATCACTGAAAAAGGGTAGCGAAGGATTTCTTGTGTATGCTCTCGGAAAGGATCCAGAGACCCCATCAATTGACAGTATTCTGGTAGTTAAGGAGTTCGCAGATGTATTCCCAAATGATCTACCAGGCTTGCCTCCGAACAGAGATATTGAATTTGAGATTAATGTTGTTCCAGGAGCTGAACCGATCTCAAAGGCGCCGTATAGAATGGCCCCAGCTGAATTGAAGGAATTGAAATCATAGTTGCAAGAATTGATAGATAAGAAGTTCATACGACCTAGTGTATCACCATGGGGAGCTCCAGTGTTGTTCGTTAAGAAGAAGGATGGCAGCATGCGACTCTGCATCGATTATCGAGAGCTGAATAAGATCACTATCAAAAAATCGATATCCACTGCCTCGAATCGACGATTTGTTCGATCAATTAAGAGGTGCTAAAGTGTTCAGCAAGATTGATCTCCGCTCTGGTTACCATCAGTTGAAGATCAAGGCAGATGATATCGCTAAGACTGCTTTTCGTACAAGATATGGACATTATGAGTTCTTAGTAATGCCGTTCGGATTGACCAACGCACCTGCAACATTCATGGATTTAATGAACACGGTATTTCGGGATTAGTTGGATAAGTTTGTGGTGGTCTTTATTGATGCTATCCTGATATATTCACCGGACGAGGAAACCCACGCGGAGCATATAAGGGTAACACTGAATGTATTAAGAAAGAAGCAGCTATATGCTAAATTCAGAAAGTGCGAGTTTTGGCTCCATAGTGTTGCATTTTTGGGTCATGTTGTGTCTAAGGATGGTATCTCAGTAGACCCGAAAAAGATTGAGGCTATTACGGAATGGCCGAGGCCGACAAATGTGACTGAAGTGAGGAGTTTCTTGGGACTTGCAGGTTATTATCGGAAGTTTGTTGAAGGATTCTCACGGATTGCAGTCCCACTGACTTGATTGACGCAGAAAAAGACGCGATATGATTGGACTTCTGATTGCGAGCAGAGCTTCACCGAACTTAAGAAGAAATTGACCTCGGCACCAGTATTAGTACAACCAATCTCAGGAGAGGGATTTGTGGTGTATAGTGATGCTTCGAAGAATGGACTAGGTTGTGTGTTAATGTAGAAGGAACGAGTAATTGCATACGCATCAAGATAGTTGAAACCTTATGAGCAGAATTACCCTACCCATGACCTGAAACTAGCAGCTGTGGTATTTGCGCTTAAGATATGGAGACATTATTTATATGGAGAGAGATGCAAAATCTACACGGATCACAAGAGTTTGAAATATCTTTTCACCCAAAGAAACTAAACATGAGGCAGCGGAGATGGCTGGAGTTGATGAAAGATTACGACCTCGCCATTCATTATCATCCATGTAAGGCAAATAAGGTGGCAGATGCATTAAGTAGAAAGTCAAGCCATGCTAGACAGACGCCTCTGAAGAGAGAGATAGCCGAGTTTGGATTGGATGTGGTTGACTCGACTACGAATATTCTGGCTAAATTGATGATCACCCCTGCTTTAATTGATAGAATTAAAGAGGCACAAAAGAAGGACTCTGAATTGATGACCATTGTCAAGCAGTTTAAAGAACGATCGGTGAAGGATTTTCAGCTGCATAATGATGGCAGTCTTTGGTTCAAGGAGAGATTATGTGTGCCAAATATTGATGGAATTAAAAGAGAGATCATGACTAAAGCTCACAACTCGAGGTTATCTATACATCCGGAAGCCACAAAGATGTACCAGGATCTTAAAAGAAACTATTGGTGGAACGGCATGAAGCGTCATATCGCGAAGTTTGTAGAGAGATGTCATACTTGTCAACAAGTCAAAGCAGAACATCAGAAGCCAGCGGGACTGTTACAACCATTAGAGATTCCGGAGTGGAAATGGGAGCATATTACGATAGACTTTGTTACCGGACTCCCTAAGACTCGCAACGGTTATGATACGATTTGGGTAATCATGGATCGTCTCACAAAATCGGCACATTTCTTATCCATGTCAATCCAGACGTCTATAGAAAAGCTGGTGAGCATGTATATGAATGAAATAGTCAGCTTACATGGTACAGCTGTCAGCATTGTGTGCGATAGAGATCCACGTTTTACTTCACGATTCTAGAGAGCTTATCAAAATGCCATGGGTACCGAAATCCGGATGAGTACAGCATTTCATCCACAGACCGATGGACAGTCAGAGCGTACCATACAGACATTGGAAGACATGCTACGCGCTTGCACTTTGGATTTCAAAGGTAGCTGGGACAAATCAGTAAAGTTGATTGAGTTCTCTTACAATAATAGCTATCACAGCTCTATTGGTATGGCACCGTTTGAAGCATTGTATGGAAGGAAGTGTCGATCTCTACTATATTGGGATGGAGTTGGTGAGAGGACTATTATGGGTCCGAAACTGGTGGAGCAGACTCTGGAAAAGATCAAGGTGATACGTGATAGATTGAAAGCTGCTCAAGACCGTAGCAAAAGCTAGGCGGATACAAAAGGACGACCGATTGAGTTTGAAGTAGGCGAGAAAGTGTATTAGCGGGTTTCACCTACCAAGGGCGTGATTAGATTTGGGATTAAAGGAAAACTAAGCCCTAAATTTATTGGCCCTTATGAGATACTAGAGAAAGTTGGAGCTGTTGCATATCGGTTGGCCTTACCTCCTACATTATCCCAGGTACATAATGTGTTTCACGTATCTCAATTACGGTGATATGTACATGATCCGGATCATATACTGGAGCAACAGCCCGTAACTATTAAGGATGACGTGACATATGAAGAAGTTCCTATACGGATCGTGGACCGTAAAGAGCAGGTGCTAAGGAAACGGACAATTCCATTTGTGAAAGTACAATGGAGTAATCATACTAAGCGGGAAGCGACTTGGGAGTCGGAGCAGCAAATGCAGAAGCAATATCCACAACTATACGTATGAGGTACGTAAGTTTCGAGGACGAAACTTTTTATAAGGGGAGGAGAATGTTACAGCCCGGAAAATTCGTTATGTCGTAACGACTTCCAATACCCTAGATATAACTTCATAGGTGTACGATTCATAAAACTAGTCTTGTATACCAATACAGTAGCAAATATATCACAAACGTTTGAGTCTATAAAATAAAAAAAACAAATTAAATTAGTTAGTAACAACTTAAACTATTAGGATAAATTAAATCAAAAAGAAATACATGACACAATAATTTTATATTACATTAAATAAAAGAAAAACAAATAAATACATACAAAGTAAAAGAAAAGGAAAAAGAAAAAGAGAGGTGAAGACAACTTGTCTTACACTTAGATTAAAATAATAGCATGCTCAAGAATCTTATCATAACACATCCCTCCACCCCACGCTTGTCAAAAGCTTGTCTCCCACCCCATTTCCCCCACTCTTTGACCGGCCCCCTAGAATAAAGTAGGAAAATAATTCTTCTTTAAACCCTCACATAATTACATTTTCAACCAACCCATTTCATACTATCTCCAAGGAAAAAAACTCAAGAACACTCCAACACCCCTTCTCTCTCCCTCTTGGCCGAAAATTCCCTCTTTAACAAGGAGAAGATTTTCTTCTCCTTTCTTCACACCAACATCACTCAAATCAAGTACCATTAACACTCCATCAACTAAGAAAGACTCAAGAAGGTTGTAGCAATCTAGAATCAAAGGCAATCAAGGTAAGAACTTTATGATGTTTAAGTTTGATTCTTCTATATAATTAGTTTCATAAGTTGCTCACTAACCTTCCTTTTAACCCCTAAAAACCTTGTATACCTAGGAAGGAAGGAAGAAGAACTCTCTTCCAAACCAAGTGAAGGAATCATCATCTAAGTTGAACCAAGGCAAATACTCTTCCTAGATCCTTCATGGTTTTACAAATACTAAGTATTTATGTTCATATCAAAGTTGGATCATCATGTAGTGTGTTCAAGATTTCTTCTCAAGAAAGTATAGATCTATGTTTGAGTAATAAGTATATACATATATACACTATATACACATACAATGTACGCTATATACATGTATATACATTATATATATATACACGCATACATATACATATTATAAAATATGTATGTTGATATATATATATATGTATATATAATTGTATGGATCTACATGTATATATATACGGATCTACATATATATGTGTGTATATATATATGTAGGTATAGAGGTGTAGATGCATATAAATAAATATACTGTTTTGTATAAAAGTAGATATATATATATGAGGTTGTGATGTAGATGTATGTATAGATGTATAGTTATATATATATATATAGATATATATATATATATATATATATATACGATTTACACACACACATATATATATATAAATATCTCAATGTTTTTCAGGTATACATATATATATATATGTATATACGGAAATTATATATATATGTACATACAATATATAAAATTCGGCTTTAAGACCATCTAAGGTTAAAATATGATTCTACATGTTTTATGTATACATATATGTGTAATATATATGTTAAAGAGAGAAAATGAATAAGTATTGGTGTATTATGTTTTATGTATTATGTACATATGTATTATATATATATATACTTTTCGGTTTTATGTTCTATTTACGATTATGAATAATTTTTAAATGTGTTATGTACACATAAGTGTATTATATATGTTAAACATGAATAACGGTATTTAGAATATCTTATTATATTTATATATGTAGAGTATATAAATTGTTACATATATATATATATATATTCGGACATTAAGTAATTTTTGGCTTAATTGACTTTAATTTTATGAATAGTATATTTCAATAGTTATGATATAATATGTGATGAAATATGAGTAAGTTTGAATGTATGTAATATATTATAAGACAAATATATATAAATATATAGATACATGATTTATTTTCGGCCTTAAGCCTTTTATGAGAAAATAAATTTATTATGTTGTACACATATGTATATATGTATAATATATATGTTAAGATATGAAAATGAATAAGTTTTGGATACTATACAATATATCATAAAATGATTTATATATGTATATACCATGTATATATATATATTCGGTCATTAGGCCTTAGTGACAAAAATGATTTCATTATATTTTTATACAAGTATATGTGTATACATGATGAATATGTTAAGTTATGAAAGTAGGTTAAGTATGTAAATTATGTATTATGTTATGAAAAGTATGAAACATAAATAGTCCATATTTATGTATGTGTAAATATAAGACTACTAACTTTTACAATATATGTACATGATATGTTACATGTTATAAATACTAACATGGATAGGTTATGATAAAATGTAAGTTATGAAATCTTAGATGAAATGTTAAAGTAATTAGAAATTTTCATGATGTAGGCATTTAAGTTATGAATTATGAAATGTATGTGTGGAATAGAAGTTACTAAATTATTGTGTGATGATAATGGAAAAAGGGGGCTGTTTTAGTGTGTTAGCCGAATGGTATTTATTTGGAGGTGAAAATGGTATTTTCTTTAAGTTGTGACACGTAGAAGGAAATTAAGTAAGTGATGATGTTACAAAATGTAGAATGACCAAAGTACCTTCATATGACCGAGTCTCATGTTGCATGAAATCAAAGTTTGAAAAATCATGTTTTTGAATCACTTGTTTAAAGTTCATATGCATAGGAATAATAAACACGAGACGGATGATTCCAATGACCCATGTTATGTTATGACTATGTCATGTTATGTTATGTTGTAGCGCTGTCCTGACACCAGGACCGGAGTGGTAGGTGTCAGGGGCCCATGTCATGATTATGAAAAGTTATGTTTACAAAAAGTCATTTTATGAAAGGTCATATTTTATGCATCATGTCATGATCATGTCCCTTAGGTGGTGATCAAAATATTTGTAAGATCATTGTGCCTTAAGACGAATAAGGAAGATGATACACGTAGAAGTGATGAATGTAAGTTATGACCTTAGCATATGATGGGTTAGTATTCCAGTATGGAAGGTAGGCTAAGGATATGCTGAGGAAGAATGCTATGATCTCTAAGGTATGATTGAAAAATCTTATGTTCTGTTTTATTCTTATATATCATGTTATTGATTGTAAACGGAGATGTGATTATGTATGTTTGTTACCTTATTACTACTTGTTACCCCGTCTCCCCATGTATGATCCACATGAAGTATCTATAAAGACTACTTGCTGAGCAATTAAAAGTTGGTGGCTATCGCTCATACTTGCCTCATAACATTTTAGAGAACAGAAACCCTGACGCCTTGTTCATTGAGGAGGAACCCCAGTAGAGTATCCGTGAGCTGAGGAATAGGCTGAAGCTATGTACCTATTGTTTTGAGCTTTATTTCATTGTGATTTAATAAGACCATTGTGAGACATTGTGCTTGTGGTTTGTACGTGTTTGAACGATTTGTATTATTATTATGCATGTCGTGAGCTTATTTTATGTTGCTTCAACTACATCGATTACGATTCATGTCGACATACACATGTATAGTATCGACGCCTTGTACTACTCGTAGTAGAGTATGGCGGATGCACCGTGCCGAAACCCTAGTTCCGGGCGGGGCGCTACGATATCGGATATGGATATCTAAAGGGATATCGGATATGGATATTGAAAATGGAAATTGGAAATAGAAAAGGAAAATGGAATCAAAATTGCTATTGTGTCGTTGAATTCATTGTTTTAAAAAGCTGCATCATGGTTTTTGGTTGTATTAAAACTTGTGTATCATGACTAAGTTGCGTTAGTTGCTTGATTGGTTCACAAGGGTACAAAGGTAAATTTTATTTACAAAAAGAAGCATGCTATTTTATATTTCGTCAGTTATTTATTTTACTTACACTTGCTTCTCTGTGTATGACATCATGGTAAATATAGTCAGGTTACTTGCTGGGCGACGTGTCGCTCACACTACGCTTCCACATATTTTTGCAGATAGACAGGTAATTGAGTTAGTATGCCCGAGGATGATCAAGAATGGATGTTTTGGGTTTTGAGGATATTCTGATGAGGTTTTCGAGGATTTTGTTGAGTTTTTGGATTTGCCTTTATGTATTTTGAGGGTTAGTATTATTATCCATGTTTGACCATTGTATCAATTTAGATTTGCCTAGACATTTGTAATAGTGATGATGATTATATCAAGGTTATAATTTCTATGACTTCCACTGACATCGATTTACGTTATTATTGCTGACGTGGAATTAGTTGTATCGATGCCTTGTATTTTCCTTAGCCAAATACGGCGGGTGAGTCGTTTCAAGCACTAGAGCTTGTGACAGGTCGCTACAGATGGTATCACAGCATGTCTCTAGATCCACGGTGGAAACGTAGATTTAGGCCATGATCGTAGAAATTAAGTGATGATTTGAACATAAGCGATGATCTCAAACGTAAGCCATGATCCTAGACGTAAGAGATGATCTGAACATTAGGCGATGATTTAAACATAAGCATTGATCTTAGCCATAAGCGGTGATTATATTTAGAGCAATAGACAAGAACTAAGTAATGATTTTAGACTTAAAAGATGATTGGATAAGGGATACGACCATGTATACTTAGGGCACCCCATACGATTGAATTAATTTCCTTAGATCTGATCCCTGTAAACCTGAACCATTCGAATAATATATAATTAAAAATTGCAATGTTAACTAGGATGTCATACCGTAGGCGCTGTTTAATACATAAATTTAGATGGGCTGACAGTTACTAAGGCTGTTCCCTGTAGCAGCAGCATGGGAACCGCTACCATTATGGTAAATGAAGCGGGTTCATGTCTCTACTTTGATAGTAGTGTCGGAACTAGGTCTAAGTTGAGATCGTAGCTACTAAGAAACGATTTATAGTAGAATGATAAGGACTAAGTAACAATTTATAAGCATTATAATTAGTAGAGTTTAGCAACGAATAACGTACAAACGGGTGTATAGTTATGATTAAGATGTTGAATGCTATGGTTATCAAAATAGGCCGAAGATATTAGTCCTATTAGAGATGCTGATTGATAGGTATAAGCGAGAATTACTAAAATAAGTGCAGTGGAATTACAAATTCTTACAAATCTGGTTAAGTGTTGATTCTTAGGAACACATAAGTACTGATATGTCGAGTAGGAGTAAATTGAAATAGAGCAAACATGAACAAGTAGTGGTTGCTGTTCAGGGAAGATCTAACTAAGTTGAAATCAGCGGTGGAAATAACCAAGTAAAGAAACGGTGGATCAGTGTGGCGCCCGGAAACATGGTGCATTAGAACACCTTAAGCCGAACAATATTTAGGGTGTCATGCTAGGGTTGGACAACTTAAGTTAAACATTTATAAGAAACGGTACATAGGTGGCTTTTTTTAATTTGACATTAAGGGATGACTTAGAAAATTACACGAAGTATTAGACTCTTATTTTTCAAGTAGTTAAACATTTTCTTATAAGCACACCCACCATGATATTTTCTATATTTGAAAGGTATTTCAAAGATTTTTGCCTTCTAAATATTTCAACTAGTTTTATTTTTTATATAGTCTATTAACTTTAAAAGGTTATAATGCTGAATTCATATGGCAATCTAATGGAATTTCGATTACCCCTGACAAAACAGATATGTTTTAAAATAATGATGTTTTCGAAGAACGATATGTTTATATATTTCTTATATTTCTCAAACTTTCATTTAACTATAATTATTTTGCTAAAATAATTTTATTTGTCAACTATCGATATTGCAAGCATTTTACCCATTAAATACTTTTAAAGTTATTTATCTGCTTGCGATGAACTTATTTAATTTTGTGAAGCAGAAATAGTTTCGAATATACTTCTTTTTGAAAAAGAAAAGCACCTTATTCAAATTGTTTGATTAAACTTCACAATTGTTGTATTTTGGGAAACAAAACATAGCTTTCAAAATATATATTTCTTTGGAAAGAAAAAACACCATGTTCAAATTGTTTTGTAAAAAAAAATTTACGATTGTTGTGTCTCAACTGTTTTAAAGGGGTTTTAACTGTAATACTTTTGCGAAAAAGTTATATAATTCTTTTATAAATAGTCATTTGAGATACCGCATTGCAAAAACAAATATATGATGCTTTGGATTTTGTGTTTACAAAAACTATAAGAAATATTATTTTAAACAGTTAAATCTATATTCCAAATTATAGCTACATAATTTACTTTTCTTTAAATTGAAGAAAAATATGTCTATGGACATACTTTGTATACTAGGTTGTTGATGATATCTCCGGAAAAGTAAAAGCATGATTGTTAAACTGGTTCGTGCAATTAAGAATTGATTTTGAGAATTTGATTCCATGATAAGGGAGAGATGGTTAGCGTATTGGAGGACTCGATGGATATTTTGGATGGTTATGTAATTAGTAGATGAATCATATATGATAAGTTAAACATTTGGAATTGTAGATTATATGTATATAAGTGGAATGATACACGTCTAATGGTATAAGTGGAAGTTTATAAGTTCTAATTATAGAGAATTAAGTTAAAGATTAAACACTATAAGAACTAGATCATCTTGAGGGATGCTAGCGATGATTGAATTGAATCGTACTAGAATAAAATGTATTCCAAAGATATATATAGTTTGAGGAATGAGTCTGACGAATGAGTTGTTAAGTTAAAGATTTTAGTATGCATAAGTATTGATTATATAAGATTGCTGAGGACAGCAGATATGAGTACGATATCGACTAACGACTGGGATATGGAACCTCCAGTATAGTGACAATACCCCTAAGCTTGATTCTAGAATTATAAGAAGAGTAGGTTATGATTTTAAATAAGCAGAGAACATTGAACTTAGAAATTACCTTGTAGGTATACAAGGAATGATTTTGAAGACTTTGTCCTATGCCGAGAAAGTATGGTGGTTAGCATATCGGAAAACACAAGGGATATTTAGCTTGGTCACTATCTAGGTAAATGGACTAAGTAGAACAATACTAAGTGGTTGATTACGTCATACGCAAGTTGCGAGGACAAAACTTATCATAACGGGAAAAGTCTGTTATATCACGTGCCCTTATGGACGGGGGAAAGAATAAAAAAAATTTCTAAAGTGAATAGGAAAAGAAAAAAATTAGGATAGAATTTCATTAGTTGGTAAATTTTATATTAAACTAGGAATATACCATGTAAATCTATTTAACCCTAACTCTATATATACATAGTTATACACACAAATCAATCCCACAAAAATCCGCTCCCCTACCCTCGGCACCCCCTCCGCATTTTTTCCCCAAATCCCCTTCAAATTTACGGCAATAAGGCTACCCTTCCCCAAGGCAAACAGGCGCCATTTACAAAAGGGAAAAGAAGGCCAAATTCCGCCAAAATTCAACCCAAGTTTTTGGTACGATATAGTATAAACGGATCAAGACAAGTAGTCTTGCTATATTTGCTATGTTTTTGCAATCTTATGGCGTTATTTTCGTGTGAAAACCGGATCATGCATGATGTAATTGTGATTGTATAGTTTGTTGATTTTATATACGTATTTGTTGCAATTATGTATCAGGTATATATGTATATGTATAAAGTGGCATGTTTCTTAATATGTGGGTTGTCAGATTTGGGGGTGTGCCACTGCCCTAGGGCAACGGCATGTTGTTTGGATTTGTATATATTTATGATGCATGATTCGTAGTTGTATTTGCATGATGAATTATGTGACGATAAACGTGCTAATTGGAAATCGTTTTGTGTAAAATTATATGTGCATGGCTGAATGGTATAGGGCTGGACAGTGAGGTTTGATATGAACCTATTGATAATTGATAAACATATGTTGAATCGTAAGGATATCGGATTTATTGGATTAAGTTTTTTGTAACCAGAAGAGGGAAAAACATTTCTGAAAAAGGGGAATTTTTGTGATTTGAGGGCAGAATATAGTAGGAAATGAGGAGAGGAGAATTCTGGTGGTCGAGGTCTGGGAGAGTGGTGGCGAGTGAGAAACACGTGCCGGCCAAATACGACGCGTGGCCGCAGTTGAGGCCGCAATTGTAGGCGCATCTGGTATCTGTTTGCTGCTATTTTTGCGGCAGTGTGTTAAGCGTGAACTGTACTAGATGTTTATGGAGTTAGATGTGAGAAAAAATGAGTGGTGCAAAATTTAGGGTTTAGGCCGAGAGATTAGTTCGCGGGGGAGAGAAATCAGGGTTTGTGAGGGGGGATCAGGGCCTGGGTCGAGGGAGTAAGGGAGGAGGGGGTACTGGGCTGAGGGCAGTGAGGGTGGCTGGAGGTTAGGGGGTTAGGAGTGAGGTGAGTTGGGTAGCGGGTAGGGGAAAAGTGGGTCAAAGGTGATACGTGTAAGTATATGCACATTTATGCACGTGTATGGGCGCGGGCATATACATGGGTGATAATCGGATAAAGTGTTAAAAAGTTAAATCGTATTTGAAATGGAAAATCGAAGTGATAAATTATCGATAAATGTAACTTGTTTTTGAAATTGCATATTTTGAAAAGTCACCGTTACAAAGGAAATATATTCCAGAGTTGGATTGATTCCGAACAAACGGGCAGTCCAAGCATATATGACTATGAGTGAGATAGGCCGCTCGGGCACATATGACCGCCAATTGGCCGTCCAGACACATATGACTATGAGGAGATAGGTCGTCTGGACACACATGACCATTGGGGAACCAAGTCCGTAAATCTTGCAATATAAGTCACTTGTTAGATAAGAGCCAAGGCTATTGCATTGTATCAGTGAGAATATTGGATATCGGAAAGGGATATCAGGTTTGGATATCGAAAGGGATATCGGACATAGATATCGAAAATGGAAATTGGAAATGGAAAATGAAAATGGAATCGAAATTGTTATCATATCGTTGCATTCATTGTTTTAAAAAGCTGCATTATGCTTTTTGGTTGTACTAATATTTGTGTGTGATGACTGAGTTGCGTGTGCATTAGTTGCTTGATTGGTTCAGAAGAGTACAAAGGTAACTTTTATTTGCGGAAAGAAGCATGCTATTTTATATTTCGTCAGATATTTATTTTATTTACACTTGCTTCTCCGTGTATGATCTCATGGTAAATATATTCAGGTCACTTGCTGGGCGACATGTCGCTCATATTACACTTCCACATATTTTTGTAGATAGACAGGTAATTGAGTTAGTATGCCAGAGGATGATCAAGAATAGAGGTTTCGGGATTGAGGATATTCTGATGAGGTTTTCGAGGATTTAGTTGAGTTTTTGGACTTTATGTATTTTGAGGGTTAGTATTGTTGAGAAATATGTTTGGATAATTTTCAAAGTCATGATTTTAAGTGGTTAATACTTAAAAATGTCATACATGGTGTTATATGTGATTAAAAGTTGAAAAAGTTGACATCGGTCTCTCAGGTTGTTGCACATCGATCGATGTCTAGGGTTTTTAGAAATAATTTTCTAAAATGTGATAAAATGGTTGTTTTCATTTGTAAATTATTTATACATGTTCATTATGTGCTTATTATGTGTTTTTGGTGATTATTATTGTCTTGTGACTAACATGCCTTGGAAGTTTCTACAACTTACCGAAAAGGGCAAAATTGGTATTTTGAGTTTTGTAGGAACATGATTTGGTGGAAATATTTCAAGAGCACATTCTTATACTATTTATCATGACTAAGTTGGTATCATGATTATTTCTGACCATCGGGATCATTTCTGGAGTTTTCTCACACCAGGGGTATTTTGGTAATTTTACCCCCGAGGGTATTTTTGGTATTTTCACTCAAGGATTCTCTTGAGCATATTATTATCTTCATTCTGGAGCTGTGTTATTGTTAGTTTGAAGATTATATGGTGATCTTATATCTTATTCTCTCAACCGATGATATTATTGACTATAGCTGGATATGTGACGATTTGAGATGTCACATTCTATTTTTTCTTGAAGACCCTCTTATATATGTTATAAGAGAATATTTATCATCATTATTCAGAGATATTAAAGGTGTCAAAGGTGTGGAAATGATCTCAACATATAAGAAGAAATATTGGGGAATTTCGGTGTTACACGTTGACATAATCTTGTCAAATTGTTATCTATTTATTTCTTTTTCAAAAATCTGAGTTGCTACACATATATATATGTTGAAAAACGTGCATGGACAGTTGGGAATGATACATTATTCATTTTATGAGCTGGAGACAAGTGGACCAACCAAAAAGGAGCTAGTTGGCAAAAATGCCAACTTGGAATTTTCAAAAAGTACCCAACGGCTATGTATTTTTCTTGGGTATTTTCAGCAGATTTTTGAAGTCAAATGAAGACTTCACATGTCCTATTATGGCGCTTGAAGTTGAGGATAATTTGGTGGTATTATCCTTTCTTATTTTATTAAAAAAATCAAAGTTTTTTTTTTAAAA